>PVKP010035287.1:0-23441 GCA_004027715.1 Plecturocebus donacophilus | reverse complement strand
TTTTCATTCCCACAACTTTTTTTTTTTTTTGAGACAGTCTTGCTCTGTCACCCACGCTGGAGGACAGTGGCATGATCCTGGCTTACTGCAACCACTGCCTCCTGTGTTCAAGCAATTCTCATGCCTCAGCCTCCTGAGTAGCTGGGATTACAGGCCTGCCATTACACCTGGTTAATTTTTTATATTTTTTTAGTAGAGACTGGGTTTCACCATGTTGGACAGACTGGTCTCAAACTCCTGACCTCAAGTCATTCATCCCCCTTGGCCTGCCAAAGTGATGGGATTACAGACATGAGCCACCATGCCTGGCCTCACTACTTTCTTTATGCTTTAACTGCACGGTATAGACCTGTGTATTATCTGGTACTGTTTTGCATGTTTCTAAGCTTTGTGGAAATGGGGTCATACTGAATGCATTCTTCTGCTACTTGATTTTTTTCTCTACACTATGTATGTAAGCTTCAACCATGCAAGGAGATGGAAAAATGGGAATCTCATACATTGCTGATAAGAAGGTAAAATGGTGCAGCTGCTTCAAAAAACAGTCTGGCAGTTTCTCAAAAAGTAACACAGAATTGCTGTATGATCCATCTACTCCTAGGTATATACCTGAGAGAAATAAAACATATGTCCACACAAAAGCCCACACATGAATGTTCCTAGCAATGTTATTTATATTTTTTCTTTTCTTTAAATATCCTGCTGGATGCCAGAGTATTATTTATAATAGTTAAAAAGCGGAAACAATTCAAATGTCCATCAACTGATGAGTGGATAAACAAAATGGGGCATATCCACACAGTAGAATATTATTTGGCCAGAAAAGGGAACAAAGTACTGATACATGCTACAACATGAATGAACCTTAGAACTGTGCTAAGTGAGCAAAGCCAGACACAAATGACCACATAGTATACAATTCCATTTTTGTGAAACATCCAGAGTAGGGTGAATCCATAGAGACAGAAAGTAGATTAGGAGTTGCCTGGGGCTGGGGGTAGGGAGGACTGGAGAGCGGCTGCTCAGTGAGTACAAGGTTTATTTTGGGGATGGTGATAATATTCTGGAATTAGATCATGGTGATGGTTGCACAACTTTGTGAATATACTAAAAACCACTGCACTGTACACTTTCAGAAGAGTCCATTGTATGACACATACATTCTATCTCAGTAAAAAAAGGTTCAACCACAGTATTTGTCTGTTCTCACACTGCTAATACAGACATACCCAAGACTGGGTAATTTGTAAAGAAAAAGAGGTTTAATGGACTCACAGCTCCACGTGGCTGGGGAGGCCTCACTTCGCAAAAGGCGAAGGAGAAACAAAGGCATGTCTTACATGGCGGCAGGCAAGAGAGCGTGTGTAGGGGAACTCCCGTTTATAAAACCATCAGATCCTATGAGACTTACTCTCTAGCACAAGAACAGCACGGAAAAGACCCACCTCCATGATTCAGTTACCTCCCACCAGGTCCATTCTATGACATGTGGGGATTATGGGAGCTACAATGCAAGGTGAAATTTGGCTGGGGCCACAGCCAAACCATATCAACTGTGTTAACACAGGCCCTATCATTCATTTTCACTACTGTATAGTAATCCCATAGCATGACCATTGTACATCAATCTATTCTCCCATTAATGGGCACTGGTGTTGTTTCTCACCTTGCTGCTATTGCAAGCAGTGCTGCTGCGAACATTCCCCTCATATCTCTTTGTGCACGCAGGAGGGTTTCTTGAAGATACTCAGGAAGAAGGGTGGTTGCTGGGTCGTAGCGTTTATGCATCTTCAACTTCACACCCCCACTCTCTAAAACTCCTTCCTCAGTCCAGGGAGAGAAGGAAAGGAAGTGAGCTCTGCCTCCACCCTTGGCCCCTGCAAACCTCCCGAGGTCTCAGAAAATAGGGCAACTGAAATGGAAAACAAATAGCACAAATCAAATGGTGGGCTGTTTCCCCTGCTGCTGCCGTTCGGAGACCCGCTAGATGGGCAGCGGGGCCTCCCCCACCAGAAAATATTAACAGCATTTAATGAATATTCACAAGGATTCATTAAACATTTCCCCGTGCGGCTCAACAAAACAGTGTTCAAACCCCCAAGCCATTAACAAAAAAGGAAGAAGAAATATTACAGGGATGATATGCGCAAGCTAAAAATGCCACAAGCAAGAAATCACTTTAATTTTTTTATTTTTTCAACTCAACTTCTTCATCTCCCTCATCTCACTGATGTTTAGAAGGGGCCCAGTGTCCTGAGTCTTTGTGAAGACTTACAATAGGACAGTCCTGATTACTATTACTATGGTTACATTTTTCTACTTCATCTACACAGAAAGTTGTTTTCATCACAGCAATAATATTTATTTGTTTGTTTTTGAGAAAGCATCTTGCTCTGTCACCTAGGCTGGAGTACAGTGGCGTGATCTCGGCTCACTGCAACCTCTGGTTGCCAGGTTCAGGCAATTCTCCTGCTTTAACTTTCCGAGTAGCTGGGACTACAGGCACGTGCCACCACACTGACTAATTTTTTGTACTTTTAGTAGAGATAGGGTTTTGCCATGATGTCCAGGTGGGTCTCAAACTCCTGACCTCTTCACCCATCTCAGCCTCCCAAAGGGCTGGAATTACAAGTGTGAGCCACCATGCCCAGCCAATAATATTTAAATGAGACATTAAAGTTGAAATGAGCTTCTTGGCTGGGAGTGGTAGCTCATACCTGTAATCCCAACACTGGAAGGTCAAGGCAGGTGGACCTCTTGAGGTCAGGAGTTCAAGACCAGCCTGGCCAACATGTGAAAAACCCATCTGACCAAAAAATACAAAAATTAGCAAGGTGTGGTGGCACATACCTGTAGTCCCAGCTGCTCGGGAGGCTGAGGCAGGAGAATTGCTTGAACTGGCAGGCAGAGTTTGCGGTGAATCGAGATCACGCCACTGCATTCCAGCCTGGGTGACTCTGTCTCAAAAAAAAGGGGGAAAAAAAAAAAGAAGAGCTTTTCTATGGGTCACCTCATTGGATGCACATAGCTCCCTGGTTAGATGGTGCAAGTTCTCTTATCCTTATTCAACAGACAAGGAAACTGAGGCCTACGGTCATTAGTGGACTCAACCAACATCAGTGTACTGAGATGAGGCTATTATACCCTCAGTGCTTTGGCATCTTCCCAGGAAAGTTGACGTTGTGACCTCAACACCTGGATCCCACAGCAGAAAGGCCCAAGCATAGTGGTCTTGGGTGAGGGTGCTGCCTGGCAGACGCCCCCCACCCCGACACCACTGCAGAGTGACTGGAAGACCCAGTTAGACACTCTTTCTGGGGAGTCTAAGTCTATGTGAACCTAGAAGAGGTGAGAGCTTGGACAAATGCTGAAAGACAAGCAGAAGGAAAAGGCAGGGAAGCAGAAAACATGAGTCAGCAGAAGCCATGAGTCAGTAGAAACCATGAGTCAGCAGAAGCCATGAGGCCTTGGAAGCCCAAAGGAGTAATCTCAGGCCAACAGACCTGAGACTGGCTGGTGGAATGGGCAGAAGTAGCCAGCAGTCTAGAGACTGGGTGTGATGGCTTATGCCTGTAATCTCAGCATTTTGAGAGGCTGAGGTGGGAGGATGGTCTGATGCCAGAAGTTTGAGATCAGCCTGGGCAACACAGTGAGATCCCATCTCTACAAAAATTAAAATAAAATAGGAAGTAGAGCTAGAGAGTAGCTGGGGTCATTTATGGGCAGAACATTTCGGTAGGGCACTGCAGAGTGCTAGATACTGAAATACTTTTTTTTTTTTTTGAGACAGAGTCTCAGTCTGTCATCTAGGCTGGAGTGCAGTGGCATGATTTCGGCTCACTGCAACCTCTGCCTCCCAGGTTCAAGCCATTCTTGTGCCTCAGCCTCCTGAGCAGCTGGGACTATAAGCATGTGCCACCATGCCTGGATAATTTTTGTATTTTTAGTAGAGTTAGGGTTTCACCATGTTGGCCAGGCTGGTCGTGAACTCCTGACCTCAGGTGATCTGCCCACACAGGCCTTCCAAAGTGCTGGGATTACAGGCATGAGCCACCATGCCCGGCCTAATCCTGAAATACTTTCCACTTTCAGCAAGACCTGGCTCTACCTAAGTGGTGATTGATCCTTCTTCCCTGTTTCCCCATTTCTTTTATTCTGAGCCAGTGACTGATTCTCAATTACAGGTGACTTTGCAATTACAATATCTGGAGATCCTCCCTCACTGGGGGATGGGTCATACTGGCGTCTTATGGGTAGAGGCGAGGGATGCTGCTCAGCCTCCTACAGTGCCCAGGACAGCCCCCAACACAAAGAATCATCCAGAAAGTCAATAGTGCAGAGATGGAGAAACCCAATGGAAGCCTCCTTTCAATTGGTGTTTTACGGTAGGTAGGTTCTCTGGAGCAGAAGCTGAGACAGATTTTGAGGACCAAGGGTTGTGAAAGGGAGAAGGAGGAGGAGGAGGAGAAGGAAGCAGGACTGGGCAGGGAGAGAAGTTGACCTTGGCCAACCCCATGGGCATAGATGGCCTATCAGAGTTGTCCCTACCGTGGGCCAAATTGACCAGGTGTTTATATTTCTGTAGGGGTCGGTCATTGGATACAGGCTGACCTGGGAAGGGTAAGGCCTGTGCGAATTGGCTGCAGACAGCAGAGGCAATTCTTGAGGGGGGCTGACAGCGGTCGGCCATCTGTGAGCCACCTTCCCAGCAGCTGAACTCTAAGTTCCTCTCTGAAGGCGGATCCAGGTGGCTTCTCACCGTGTTCATCACGGTGAATAACCATTGAATTGCTAGTTCATGCATCCACTAATTCAGGAAGTTTTGATGAAAAGAGCAGATCCTGGTTAGAACCTACACACAGATGAGTAGATCTACATAAGCCAATGCGATTAACAGAACTGAAGACAAAGGAGAAGCCTGGAAAATAGAATTTATGTTTCTAACTTTATTTTTCCTGAGTCATGTGAGATGCATACTGTGTATCTCTCGGTCAGCATGAAGACGAGTGGGTGGATTGATGAATGGATGAATGAAAGAGGGTGCAGTGGCTCACGCCTATAATCCCAGCACTTTGGGGGGCTGAGGTGGGTGGATTGCTTGAGCCCAGGAGTTCAAGACTAGCCTGGGAAACATAGTGAGACCCCGTCTCTACAAAAGATTTAAAAATTAGCTGAGTGTGGTGGCCTGCACCTGTGGTCCCGGTTACTCAGGAGGTTGAGGTAGGAGGATGGCTTGAGTCTGGGAGGTTGAGGCTGCAGTAAGCTGTGATCGTATCGCTGCACTCCAGCCTAGGGGACAGAGCAAGACCCTATCTCAAAAAATAAAGAAAGAAAAGAAGGGGACATAATAATAGTGCTATGGTTATTTAGTGTACCAGGAGCTCTGCTAAGTGTTCCATATATATGATCTCTCAACCTCACAAAAGCCTTTTAGTGTTTTTCACCCCATTTAATGGTCAACTAAAGCTCAGATGGGATAAGGCTTGACCTATTGCTGCAGAACAAACGACCTAAAAATATAGTGATGTAAAACAGTCACATGGCTGTTGGCTGGAGGCCTCAGTTCCTTGCCACAGGGACCTTCCCACAGGGTTGATGAAGGCTCCCCATTCCCTGGCAGCTGGCTTTTCCCAGAAGGAGTGATTGTAAGGAGGAAGCCACAAGGCACTGGGTGACCCTGCCTTGGAAGTCACACATTGTCACCTAGCCGCATTCCTTTACTTAGAAGTGAGTCATGAAGCCTGGCGCATGCTCAAGAGAAGAGGAATTAGACTCCTTCTTTTGAAGAAAGGAGTATCAAATAATTTGTGGGTATTTAAAACAACCCCAAGGCTCAAGCTATATAATTGGTATCTGGTGAAACTGGGGTTTATCCATTCATTCACTCTGTAAATAGCAGCACTTACATCTTTGCAGTCCAGTGTGTTAGCCATTGCTGCATAGGCTGTTGAGCACTTAAAACACGGTCAGTGTGCCTGAGGAATAGCGTTTCTTATTTAATTTTACTTAAGTTAAATCTAAAACTAAAAAACTGATTCATTCATCTATTGGAAAACTTTGACATCTGTTTGGAATAACTTGGATAAGTGAATCTAGTCTCCCTCTGAATTTTATAAAACCTAAACAAGATCAACTATTTGCAGCCCAGCATGGTGGCTCATGCCTGCAATCCCAGCTACTCAGGAGGCTGAGGCAGGAGAATTGCTTGAACCTGGGAGGTGGAGGTTGAAGTGAGCCGAGATTGTGCCACTGCACTCCAGCCTGGCCAACAGAGCAAGACTCTGTCTCAGGAAAAAAAAAAAAAAAAAAAAAAAAAGATCAAATATCTCCAATGAAAATTTAGAACCAAATTGAGATATGCTATAATACAAAATATACACTGGAGTTTGAAGACTTAGTATGAACAAATAATGTAAACCACCACATTCACATTTTTATATTGATCAAATTGGAAATGAAAATGTTTTTGGATACATTGGGTTAAATAAAACATGTTACTAAAATTAATACATTAGTTTTACCTATTTCTTTTGACTTTTTTTTTAATTTTAAAGAGACAGGGTGTCACCCTGGGTGGAGTTTTGGGATCATAGCTCACTGCAACCTTGAACTCCTAGGCTCAGGCGATCTTCCTGCCTCAGCCTCTCAAAGCACTGGGGTTACAGGCATGAGGCTCTACATCTGATCTCTTTTTGTTTTTTATGGTGGCTTTTAAAAAGTTGTAAATCACCACATCTGTAATCCTAGCACTTAGGAAGGCCAAGGCAGGCAGATTTTCTGAGGTCAGGAGTTTGAGACTGGCCGGCCAACATGGCAAAACCCCATCTCTACGAAAAATGCAAAAGTTGACCAGGCCTGGTGGTGTACGCATGTAGTCCCAGCTACTCTGGAGGCTGAGGCAGGAGAATCACTAGAACTCAAGAGGTGGAAGTTGCAGTGAACCAAGATCGTGCCACTGCACTCCAGCCTGGAAGACAGAGTGAGATTCTCATCTCAAAAAAAAATTTTTTTAATTAAAAATAAATAAATTACATATGTGGCTTGCCTTATATTTAGGTGAATGGCACTCTATCCCATACTAAATGCTATGGATCCATAGTTCCTGCTTTCATGGGGCTTGCCATCAAAAGAAGACAGTTATTAAGAAGGGAATCTGAAGACTCAATTGAAAAATGATGTTACAAGGCAGAGATCGGGGAGCTGTGAGTTTCACAGGGGACCTGGCCCAGATTGGCCTGTCTCCGAAGCAAGCTGGTGATTTGAGAGGGGAGGGAGTTACAAAGCCCAGCCTGGGAGCATCTGGCGGGAGGTGGATGGCAGTGTCTCTGCACTGGGGAGCATGGCGCCAGCTCTCGGGGTTGAGACCAGAGGAAGCGGATGCACCAGGAACACTGACACTTTGATGTTTGATGTGCAGGCAGGGAGGCAGCCGGGCAGGGCTGGGCTGCCCTCAGCTGTCAGGTTGGCACTTGCTGCTCTGCCTACGCAGTAGCTAGGCTCGGGAGGCCTCCAGGGATCTCCGGGCGTGGTCTTCTGTGGCTGTGCTGGAAATCACCTGGGCTCTCACCAAAGCTAAGCACCAAGTGGGAGGCTGGCCCTGGCTCTCACCTGGGGCCAACCCTGAGTTCTGGACCTCTGGGTTCCCGCCCAAGCACAGGCCAGAAGGTGCCTTTGACAACCGTGCTAGGGCTGGACCATGACAACTGGGACTGTCTGGGTCCCTGCTGCTGGCTGCTGTGTTGCTTGTGGTAGCCTTGGGTGATTCGACCTGGCCTCATAGCCACAGTTCTCCTTCCTTCCCCAAATCTTCCTTTCTTATGGTGACCCATATTCCTACTGTTCCTAAAACACACCAAGCTCATGGCGGCCTCAGGACCTTTGCACTTGCCATATCATCTCCCTAGATCACTTCCCTTCGGATATTGACAGAGTTGGCATCTTCTTGCCATGTGAGTCTCAGCTCGAGTCACCTCCATCCCTGACCACTTTCCTCAAGTTCTCCCCATGCCTTGAGTCTTTCTAGTGACTCTCTGTCTCATTTCCCTGTGGATTTTTGTTCGGGTCATACTCTTCACTAAGTTTCTTTAAATAAATAAACATAAGGCTGGACTCAGTAGCTCACACCTGTAATCCCAGCACTTTGGGAGACTGGGGCGGGCAGATCACTTGAGGCCAGGAGTTGGAGACCAGCCTGGCCAACATGGTGAAACCCCATCTCTACTAAAAATACAACAATTAGCCAGGCATGGTGGCACCTGCCTGTAGTCCCAGCTACTCCGGAGGCTGAGGCAGAAGAACCACTGAGCTCAGGCGACAGAGGTTGTAGTGCACTCCAGCCTAGGCAACAGAGCGAGACTCTGTCTCAAACATAAATAAATAAATATAGAGATGGGATTGCACCATGTTGCCCAGGCTGGTCTCCAACTTTTGGCCTCAAGTGAGCCTCCCTTCTCGGCCTCCTACAATGCTGAGATTACAGGCATCAGCCACCCATAATCCCAGCACTGTGGGATAATGAAATTATCTTGTTCATTCATTGTCTTATTTGTTTTCTTTCTCCCCTACCAGAAAATAACCTCCCCAAGAACTGGGATTTGCCCAGTTTCTGGCTCCTGGCAGGTGCTCAAAAAAATAATTATTGAATGAGTTCATTCATCTTCTGAAAACGCAGGTCTGCAAACAATTATGGAACCCTCACGGGAATGTGGACAATTGTCTGTGATGAAATTCAAAGTTAAAAAAAACAGTAGAAAAATGATACCCTCTGATATGGCACATATAAAATATATACGAGCTGGGACAAAATAGGAAATGGAAAATAGTGAGTTCGTTGGAAGCATAGGAGTATGGGTGACTGCTATTTTTCAAACTTTTATTTAATATGGTTATGTTGTTTTTTAATAACAGTTTTATTGAGATATAATTCATCCACTATAAAGGTCACCCTCTTTTAAAGCATACAATCTGGTGGTTTTTAATATATCCTCAACTTTGTTCATAGATCTAATTCGGAACATTCTGTCACCTACCCCTAAAAAAGTATACCCATTATCGAAACTTCCCACTCCCCTACCTTCCTGTCCAGTACATCCAACGACTAATTACTTTCGGTCTCCATGGTTTGCCTACTCTGGGCATTTCATGTGAGTGAAATCACACAATATACGGTTTACTTATCCAAATGTTTTCAGGGATCATCCAAGCTGTAGTATGTCTCATACTTCATTTTTTTTTTTTTTATGGCTGAATAACATTTCATTGTAGAATATCCAGTGTGGATATACCACGTTATTTATCTATTCATCTACTGATGAACACTTGAGTTATTTCAGATATATTATTTTTACCATAACCCCCTCTCCCCGCCAAAAAAAGGGAACTGGAACCTTCTCCCTCATTGCTCTACAAATACATTCTGGTCATTCCTCTGGCTCCCAAATCCTGGAGTCTTCCCAATGCTTACAAGATACTGTTCAGCCTCCTTTGCTTATATTGTTGGTCCCTGGCTATCTTTCCAGTAAATTCTTCAGTTGTTTTCTCTGAGCTCCTATGTGCTCTAGTGACATGCTAGCCACACACCCTCAGCTACTATGCCCTTGCCAATGCCATCTTCTTTTCTGCTTCCTGGAAAAAGTCATCTGCACACTGCAAAGTTCAGCTCAGAGACCAGGCATGGTGGCTCACACCTGTAATCCCAGCACTTTGGGAGGCCGAGGCCGGCAGATCCCTTGAGGCCAGGAGTTCCAGAACAGCCTAGTCAACATGGTGAAACCTCGACTCTACAAAAAATAAAAAATATTAGCTGGGCTTGGTGGCACATGCCTGTAGTCCCAGCTGCTTGGGAGGCTGAGGCAGAAGCATCACTTGAACCCAGGAGGCGGAGGTTGCAGTGAGCCGAGATTGTGCCACCGCATTCCACCTGGGTGACAGAGGGAGACTCTGTCTCAAAACAAAAGACAAAACAAAACAAAATTCAGCTGAGATGTTCCTTTCTTTGTGAAGACGTCCCTCCTTCTGGTCCTCTGTTGATCACTCTCTCGGCTCCTAAAGGACAAATTATTGTGTTGATTCCCCTGCCTGTTTGCTGCCTCAGCCTGAGATAGGAGTACCCGTAGGGTGTCATTCATCTTTGTCTCCTTGGAAGCTAACGTAGCCCCTGGCGCCGAGCAGGTACTCACCGAAGTCAAATGATTGCATGTATGAATGGAGCTGCTGCTCTGATAGACTGAGTGGGAACCCGACAGTACCACCTTTTGGCAAAAAAAAAAAAAAAAATATATATATATATATATATATATATTAAAATGTCAAGGTTAAAGTGTGGGCTTCGGAGTCGGATGGACATAGTTTGATTCCTAACTCTGCTGCCTGCCAGCTTGGGTGGCTGCTTGGAAATCATTCCCTCATCTTTAAAATGGACGTAATGTCTCCCACCTGCCGGAGTCATTGGAGGATTAAATGCAGGTAAAACTCCTAGCATGGAGTATTAGGTTGGTGCAAAAGTAATTGTGGTTTTTGCCATCTAAAAGTAATAATTAGGCCAAGTGCAGTGCCTCACGCCTGTAATCCCAACACTTTGGGAGGCCGAGGTGGGTGGATCACGAGGTCAGGAGTTCAAGATCAGCCTGGACAACATGGTGAGACCCCCGTCTCTATTAAAAATACAAAAAAGTTAGCTGGGTGTGGTAGTGCATGCCCCTAGTTACTCGGGAGGCGGAGGCAGGATAACTGCTTGAACCCGGAAAGCAGAGGGTGCAGTGAGCTGAGATCATGTCACTGCACTCCAGCCTGGGTGACAGAGCAAGACTCCATCTCAGGGGAAAAAAAAAAACAAAGTAATAAGTGGGCCAGGCATGGTGGCTGATGCCTCTAATCCCAGCACTTTGGGAGGCCAAGGTGGGTGGATCACTTCAGGTCAGAAGTTTGACACCAGCCTGGCCAACGTGGCGAAACCCCATCTCTACTAAAAATACAAAAATTAGCCAGGCTTGATATTGGGTGCCTGTCCTCCCAGCCATTTAGAAGGCCGAGTCAGGAGGATTGCTTGAACCCAGGAAGCAGAGATTGCAGTGAGCCGAGATCGTACCACTGCACTCCAGCCTAGGTGACAGAATGAGACCATGTCTCAAAAAAAAAAAAGTAATAACTGTTCAGTAAGTGATTGTTCTTTTAAAAAGTTATGGTGTATGCCAGGCAAGGTGGCACACAGCTATTGTCCCAGCTACTCAGGAGGCTGAGGCAGAAGCATAGCTTGAGTTCAAGACTTAGAGTCAGCCTGGGCAGTAGAGCGAGACTGTCTCTTAAAAAATTAAAGGTATAAAACAGATGACATAAAATGCACATTTTAAGTGTATAGTTCAAGTTTTTTTCCATACATTCAAATTGTGTCCATAAGTGTTTTTATGAATACTTCTATTATTATGTCTGAGTCTTTTTTTTTTTCAAGATGGGGTCTCACGTTTTCACCCAGGCTGGAGTGCAGTAGCATGGTCATAAATCACTGCAGCCTCAAACTCCTGGGATCAAGTAATCATCCTGTCTCAGCCTCCCAAGTAGCCAGGACTACAGTGTGCACCACCATGCCCAGCTAATTTTATTTTTTGTAGTTTTTTGTAGAGATGGTGTGTTGCTATCTTGCCCAGGCTGGTCTTGAACTTCTTGCTTCATATCATCCTCCTGCCTCAGCCTCCCAAAGTGCTGGGATTACAGGCTCAGGCCACCACACCCAGCTAATTTTAATTTTTGCATTTTTTTTTGTATAGATGGGGTCTTGCTATATTGCCCGGGCTGGTCTTAAACTCCTTGCTTTAGACCATCCTCCCACCTCAGCCTCCCAAATTGCTGTGATTACAGGTGTGAGTCACCACGCCTGTCCTGTGTCAGATGTCTTAATGGCGTGGATTTTGCTAGACACAGGACATGCTATTGTGAACTAGTCATGGACTTGTCTAGGTCTCTGCCTTCTCTACATCATTTCACCCTCTCAAGGATCTTGGGAGGTTTTATCATTTCCATTTCTACCGGAGGCTCTGAGAGCTCCAACGATGTGCCCAAGGGCACTTGGCAGCAAGTGGCAGAGCTGAGACCAGCCCCCCGACCCACGGATCTGTCCACTACCTATCAACAGCCACTTGCTGAATTGTGATGACAGAAAGGACATAGCTCAAATGGGAAAAGAGGCAGCCCCATCCAAGGACAGGTGAATGACCCGGTGGTTCTGGCATCCTCAGCCCAGACGGCAGCACAGGGCAGGGGCTGAGAGAGCTTGTCGAGCTGCTGATGTCTTTATGCGGTCAGGACGGACTCCACGGTAGCAGGCCCAGCACGCATCACGCCTGTGCCAGATGATAAAGATCTCACTCGGCATACGAGGTCCACTCGAGGAACTGAATGCACACAATTGAAAAGTGCTGCACACCAGCCACCGAAGCCGAAAGCCCGCAGAGTCGGCTGATTTAAGGTCTTCTGTGCGGATGTGCTGATTCTGGAGAATCTTAGCTATTTGGGCTTTTTAATAGCATCTCTGGGCCTCCTTGCAGGGAACTGAAGTGCTGGAGCTTAAGGAAGACCTGTCTTGTCAAGTCCGTAAGATCAGAGCATCCAGACAGAATGAGTGTCTGATTTCTGCCAATCGAGTTTCATTTTGAAGACTAATTATGATGGATTATGATGACTTTCTAATTCCTCACTGCCTCCTTGGGAAACTTTTTTGTTTTGAGATGGAGTCTCTCACTCTGTCCCCCAGGCTGGAGTACGGTGGCGCGATCTTGGCTCACTGCAGCCTCTGCAGTTCAAACGTTTGTTCTGACTCAGCCTCCCCAGTTGCTGGGATTACCGGCATGCGCTACCACACCTGGCTAATTTTTGTAGTTTTGGTAGAGATGGGGTTTTGCCATGTTGGCCATGCTGGTCTTGAACTCCTGACCTTAAATGATCCACCTGCCTCAGCATCCCAAAATGCTGGGATTACAGGCGTGAGCCACCACGCCTCCTGGGAAACTCTGAAAGGGGTCTCTCTTCCCTATTTCCTTGTCCACAGGAACAAATATTTGCCCTTGCAATTAGATCTCACCTATTGCCATCGTTGCTATATTTTAGCAATTCATGAGAGCCTGACAAATACCAGTTACCCAGCTAACTGCAGTACAACGGACCCCTTGAGTGTGTGAGTGAATGTGACAAGTGGCTGGTGACATGCTCAAGTCACTCATTTGTGTTGCCAAGTTTAGCCATTTGACTGTGTGCTTCTAAGTTAAAGAGTGTCACCTCAGGTGATTCCAGGTCAAAGCGCCTTTGGAAACAACCATGAAATTCGCTGATAAATGTAATAGTCGTGGTCTACACAGGGCGTGGGATGCTGGATAAAACCTAAAGAGACCTGACCCACTACCCTCTAGGTGCTTAGCCTTTGACCGCACCAGGCTAACAGCATTCCAATCTCTCATAAAAAGCATTTCAGAAGGAAAGAGACTGGGCAAATAAACTGTGGTAGATGCACGGAACGCGATGGCCTTCAGGCATTGAAAAGAAAGAAGTACATTTCCTGTACTATTTCCCACCTGCACAATTCTCTTTATTTTTGAGACGGAGTCTCACTCTGGTGCCCAGGCTGCAGTGCAGTGGTGGGAATCTCAGCTCACTGCAGCCTCTGCCTTCTGGGCTCAAGCCATTCTCCTGCCTCAGCCTCCTGAGTAGCTTGGGTTACAGGTATGCGCCACCATGTCCAGTTAATTTTTGTATTTTTAGTAGAGACGGGGTTTCACCATGTTGACCAGGCTGGTCTCGAACTCCTGACCTCAAGTGATCTGCCTGCCTCGACCTCCCAAAGTGCTGTGATTACAGGCATGAGCCACCATGCCTGGCTCCACCAGTATGCTTTTGCATATGCTGTTCCCTCCATCTGAACACTTTTCCATCTGTCCCAATCCCCAAGAACATGCATTTGGCATACAGTAGATGTTTAATAGATGAGCCAGCTCTCACAGCTTTTCTCTCCTCAGTGGTTCACAAAATGGGCCAGTTATCCTATGCCCCAGGGATGGGTTTGTGGTTTACGGAGTCAGCAGAGAGTAGGAAGGGAGATTGATCTGGGCGTATTAGAAAGGAGAGGTCCACAGCGTATAGTTAAGTGAAAAAAGTAGGTTACAAGCAGTGTGTATCTTATGACCCACTTTTTGGTAAAAAGAAAATCCCATATTTACTTGTTTGTTTGTGCATAAAATGTCTGGCAGGGTCCATGCCGCATTAACGCTGATTACCTCTAGGGAGGGTGGAGTTGAAGCGTGAAGAGAGAAACTTTTTCCTTTCTATTTTCTACTTTCTAAAGTGCTTTTATTCTTATTTTTAACAATGGGTGTTGTATTAATTTTATAATTAAAAATCTAATAAAGATTTTTAAATGTGCTTGGGGGAATAGAATAACTGTGCTTCCAAAATATTTGCAGTTGGCGTTTGTTGCAGATGTACCAAGCTGCGCTGTTAGTTATCATGTTGGTTGTATTTTATTTGATTATTTTATTCTTTTAAGAGATGAGGGCTTGCTCTGTTGCCCAGGCTGGAATGCAGTGGCGGGATCTAGCTCACTGCAGCCTTGAACTTCTGGGCTCAAGTGATCCTCCCACTTCAGCCTGCCGATTAGCTGGGACTATAGGCATGCACACCCTCACACCTGGCCATTTTAACCTTGCCCAGCTAATTTTTTTTTTTTAATTTAGTGGCAGGGTCTGTGTTTTATTCTTTTGACCAGACTATGGGCTCCACAAGGGCAGGAACCAGGTCTAATAACAATACCAATAACACTAACGCCAACACTAACTCCACCATTTGCTGAATGCTAAACATGCTACATGCATCTCTGAGTATAATTTCGCTTACCTCTAAGTCTTCAGATACCCACGAAGCTCTGGGCAGCCATAAGGACACATGTGATTTTTTTTTTTTTTTTTAGGCAGAGTCTTGCTCTGTCTTCCAGGCTGGAGTGCAGTGGCATGATCTCAGCTCACTGCAACCTCCACCTCCCAGGTTCAAGCAATCCCTGCCTCAGCTTCCCGAGTAGCTGGGATTACAGGTGCCTGCCACCACATCCAGCTAATTTTTGTATTTTTAGTAGAGACGTGGTTTCACCATCTTGGCCAGGCTGGTCTTGAACTCCTGACCTCATGATCCACCTGCCTCGGCCTCCCAAAATGCTGGGATTACAGACGTGAGCCACTGCACCTGGCAATGTGAAAATTTTTGATTGAAAAGTGCAACTGGAAATGCTCTAGAGAAACACATACAGTTGCAACTCCCTCATTCAACCATGAAAGCTTTTCTCAAGAACAGGACTTTAACATGTCCCACCTAAGGGAAGAAGACAATAGGATCGATGCAGAGGACAGGTTCCACCACCTATCCAATCCGGAACTCCGAAGGGCTGAGTTCAGAACACACTTGGTCATGTTTCCCAAAGTGTGTTCCATGGAACCGCATGCCTGCCTGCACAGTGTTCTATGAGAGGGTTCCATGAATAGTTATATTTGGAAAATGCTTTTTACTACTGATCCTCCTGGAGATTCACATGCCTGTGAACACACTAAACGCTCTGAAAAGTCCTGCTGTAAAGAAGCAGGTTTAATTAACTTGGTCGATTGATCCCAAACTTCCCCAGTTCATTTGATCACAGAGCCTATGATCTCATGAACAATTCTGAACATGCTCCTGAAATACGCACTGGAAAATGCTGCCCTGGAATGTTTTCAGCTAGCTGCCACCAAGAAATAGCTGATCCCATGTGGAGACAGATCAGGCTTGAAATGTGAGTATTGGTATTCCAGGTTTCCTTCACTCTGGTGTATCCCAAAGATGACAAACATGGTTTTGTAGCATGCATGGAGGCAACACATCCTGTCTCCCAATTGCTGAGAGACCACACCATGCTAATTCTTTGTGCTTCCTGAAAGAGATGATGTGATCACTGTTTAGCGCCATGTGCAAAGCACCAAGAAAATAACGTGTGATATGGGGTCAGATATACCTGAGTTTGGATACCAGTTCTACCATGGACTCACTGCGTGACTCTAGGTAAGTCACTGTGCTTCTCGGAGCCTTAAAAATGGGGATTAAAGGCTGGGCTTGATGACCGACGCCTATAATCCCAGCACTTTGGGAGGCCAAGGCGGGTGGATCACTTGAGACCAAGAGTTTGAGACCAGCCCGGCCAATATGGTGAAACCCTATCTCTACTAAAAATACAAAAAATTAGCTGGGCGTGGAGGTGCAGCCTGTAGTCCCAGCTACTTGGGAGGCTGAGGCAGGAGAATCACTTGAACCCAGGAGGCAGAGGTTGCAGTGAGCTGAGATGGCTCCACTGCACTCCAGCCTGGGCAACAGAGCACGACTCTGTTTCAAAAAATAAAAAGGGAGAATTAAAACGCATCCCTTGAAGAATTGTTTGAGGAGTGGACATATTATACAGGGGATGCTTGCAAGTTGCTACAGTATTCCTTCCAAGTTATTCACTCCTACTGAGGGAGGAGGTGAAACTCGACTCCAGAGGTACGGCTCAGAGATGGGACCAGATTGAGGACTAGCTAAAGCAGGGCCAGGCAAAAGCATCTTTCTATCAGACGCGCCCGCCAGTGTGCCACGTCAATTTACCATTGCCATGGCAACACCTGCGAGTTACCGCCCCTTTCCATGGCAATGACCCAATGATTACTACCGCTTCCCAAGAAGTTTCTGCGTGAACCGCCCCTTAATCTGCATGCAATTAAAAGTAGGTATAAATACGACTGCAAAACTGTCCTGAGTGGCTGCTCTCTGTCTATAGGGTACCCCTGCTCTGCAGGAGTGGTCACGGCGCTGTAACACAGCCTCATCAATAAAGCTGTTTTTCTTCTCCCTCTAGCTTGTCCTTGAATTCTTTCCTGGGCAAAGCCAAGAACCCAGCGGGCTAAGCTGCACTTTGGGGCTCACCTGCCTGGCATCAGTACTGCTGCTCTGCTCACTGTGGAAAGGTGGAGGTCTCTCTTTGCTTCTCTCAGTTTCTATTCCCCCAAAGACTAGGAGTGCTCTTTGGCACAGGAAGTACGTGGTCTGTGGAGTTACAAGACTTCCAAGGACACTACAGGGAAAGGGGGCAGATGTAAAATAAAATTCGTCTGATATCGCAAAAATCTGAATTGTAAAACGGGGGGAAAATGCCATCACAGAACTTTTTGAATTGTTAACAATAAAACCAAGGCACCATCAGTCTATGAGAATCTTGTAAGTGCTCTTAAAAGTAGATAAGAAGAAAAACAAACAAACAAACAAAAAAAAAACGAACGCCGGGCGTGGTGGCTCATGCCTGTAACCCTAGCACTTTGGGAGGCAGAGGCAGGAGGTTGGCTTGAGCCCAGAAGCTCGAGACCAGCCTGGGCAACATAGCAAAACCTCGTCTCTAATAAAAATAAATTAAAAATAGGACCAGGCATGGAGGCTCATTCCTACAACCCCAGTGCTTTGGGAAGCTGAAGGGGGCAGATCACTTGAGGTCATGAGTTCGAGACCAGCTTGGCCAGCATGGTAAAAGCCCCATCTCTACTAAAAATACAAAATTAGCTGGGTGTGGTGGCACGTGCCAGTAGTCCCAGCTACTCGGGAGGCTGAGGCAGGAGAATCGCTTGAACCCGGGAGGTGGACGTTGCAGTGAGCCGAGATCATGCCACTGCACTCCAGCCTGGGCAACAGAGTGAGACACTGTCTCAAAAAATAATAATAAAGAAAATAGGCTGGGCATGGTGGCTCATGCCTGTAATCCCAGCACTTTGGGAGGCTGAGGCGGATGGATCACAGGGTCAGGAGTTCGAGACCAGCCTGGCTAAGATGGTGAAACCCTGTCTCTATTAAAAATATAAAAATTAGCCAGGTGCGGTGGCAGGCGCCTGTAATCCTAGCTACTCGGGAGGCTGAGGCCGGAGAATCACTTGAACCCAGGAGGTGGAGGTTGCAGTGAGCTGAGATCAGGCCACTGCACTCTAGCCTGGGCGACAGAGCAAGACTCCATCTCAATAAATAAATAAATAATAAAAAATAATCTACAAAAAGACGTTCACATGTTAGTGGCATACACAGATAAAAGTATTACCCTTGGCGTCCCCCAGCCTTGGGTTGCAACGTTAGCACCACAGTGTGCTTGCTAAGTGACATTTGGGAAACAACTAAACGTCTCTGTGCTTGCAGTTCGTCAGGTGTGAGATCGAAAGGGGAGTACCAAACCTCACAGGAGTCATGCTGTAAATCCCTGCACCCTGGCAGCTCAGGACCTGGCCCAGGGCTGGCACCCAGTACTGCTGTCATCAACCCCATTATTACGCATTGGGTGTTCACTTCCTTTTGCCGAAACTCTTTCCCCTCTCCTGTCCCACTCTTTCCCGGTGCCACCTCCCTCACACTTTTTTTTCCTTTGCCATCAGTAGGGAAAATCAAAACAAAACAAACCAAGCCAACGCCAAGCTGTGCATGCTCTCCGCGGCTCCAGCGTTTTCAAGGAGCCGGGTCAAGGTCAAAGGCCCCCTCCCAGGCTGCCCGGGGCGGGGCTGTAGTGGGATGCTGGTTCCCAGACTGTGCCCGGGTTCTCCAGGGAGAAACGCAGGGGCGGGGCCGGGCAGGGGCGGGCAGTCGCGGCTGGAGGGGTCCCCGCGCGCCCGGGCCTCCCGCAGGCGGGACGCGGCTTCCCGGAGGCGGCTGCGCTGCTCGGCCCCAGCGGGCCCGCCGCGGCTCTGGCCGCCTCCTGCATGCCAATTAGGCCCTAATTTGATTTCTGTTCTATCTGTGCGAACCCCATTAAAACCCAATTCCGCTTATTACCGACAGCTTTCTTGCAACGCGACGCCTCTCCCTCCCAGGGCTGCTGCTCAGGAGCGCTGAGAAGCGGGGCTCCGCTCACCAGGCCGGCGGGGACACCTTCCCCGTCCCCGCTGCCCTGGGACGCGCGGGGTCCTGGCCGACTCCTGCCCCGGGGCTCCTCGGATCCGGACTGGGGCCCAGGGCCTGGGGCAGGCTCCAAGTCACCAGGCAGTTTCTTAGGAAGCAACGGAATCGTAGGAAACTGGAATGAAGGGTCGTTGGGAACTCAGAGGTCCCCAGGTTCCTTCTCCCCACCCCCTGCAGGAATTCCAGAGACGCCTGGGCGATCCTCAGTCCCCCATCCGCGCTTGGGCTGTTCCCAGCGCGGGGAAGCTCCTCTCCTTCCAGGAAGCGTGGCTGGGTTCAAGTGTCCGCCCCCCTGCTGTGTGATTGTAAGTAAAGCGCTCCGCTTCTCTGAGCCGCCGCGTCCTCCTCTGCAAAACAGGACCTTTAGGGAAGATAACCTTGCCTCCTAGGGCTGTTGGGAGGATAAGACGCAAGGAAGCCCTGGAAGAGTGGCACAGGCTGAGCACCTAGCGAAAAGGTAGCTATGAGGCCCGACTCCTGGCTCACCCCTGTAGTCTCCACACTTTGGGGGGCTGAGGTGGGAGGATCGCTTGAGATCAGGAGTTCAAGACCAACCTAAGCAATATAGCAAGACTCTATCTCTAGCAAAAAAATCAACCGGCTGGAGTGGTGCGCACTTGTATTCTTAGCTACCGGTGAGGCCGACGCAGGACGATCACTTGAACCTAGGAGTTAGAGGCTGCTGTGAGCTGTGATTGAGTGCCAGAGCCAAGACTCTGTCTCTAAAAAACATGATAATATTAAATGAAATAGCTGTGAGAAGTAATGCTGCAGAATCCAGACTAGAGTAAGATCAGCGAGATACTTGCCAAGGTGCAAAATGTAAGGACAAATGAAAAATCTCCATAATCAAGATAAATAACGGCAGGAAGCGGCAGCTCACGCCTGTAATCCCAGCACTTTGGGAGGCCCAGGCAGGACTTTGAGACAGCCTGGGAAACATAGTGAGGCGTCATCTCTACAAAAAAAAAAAAAAAAAAAAGGATAAATAATATTTTAATACAATATTGTTGTTAACAACTGAAAATTACTTCCAACAAAATCAATGATGAACAAACTATGAGAAAATGAAAGACAGGGCTGATATTAGAATGAAGCACGTCAGGTGAAGTCTTTCGTTTACAAGGTGGGATCCTGTCTTTCTTTAAAATGTTCATGTCTTGTTCATCGCAGATATTCTGCATTAACTTTTGACTTTTCAAATGTTACATTGAATACTGTGTATCTTGATCACCGGGTTTTTGGTGCCCCTTTAACTTTAGCAGCTGAGCCGAGGTTGCACTCTGGTCCCTGCCCTGGGTTGCAGTCCTAAGAGAAAACTTCCAGAGCCTCAGTTTCTAATCTGCCAAATGGGGCTAAGCATGGATCCTTATGGGGATGTTTTGAGAATTAATCAGCAGGCAGCATGATTAACAGTGTCTGCTCTACAATCCAGGCAAGTTCAAGCCTCATCTCTGCCACTTACTAGTGGGAGGAGTCACAACCTCTCTGTGCCTCGGTTTCCTCAGCCGGATGATGGGAACGGTGACTATGTTTAGTTCTCAGAGGTTACTAGGAACTTAATACAGTAACACGCCCAAAGCCCCTAGCATGTGCGTGACACATAGAAAGACATCAATTCATGTTGCCGCCATTATTATTTGCACTGATATCCTTAAACTTGACCATCCTTGGCATAGCACAGGCCCTCAATAACTAAAATTCATGAGGATATGGGGGTTACTTGACATCATTTCTGCAAGGGGACTGGCACATAGTAGGTGCTCAGTTGACTGTAAGTGCTACAAGAGCAGAGACTATTTTTTCTTTCTTTTTCCTTTTTTTTTTTTAAGACAGAGTCTCACTCTGTCTCTCAGGCTGGAATGCAGTGGCATGATCTAGGCTCACTGCAACCTCCACCTCCCAGGTTCAAGTGATTCTTGTGCCTCAGCCTCCTGAGTAGCGGTAATTACAGGCGCACACCACGACGCGCAGCTAATTTTTGTATTTTTAGTAAAGACGGGGTTCCACCATGTTGGCCAGGCTGGACAGAATCCACTTCTGATCTGTTCCCCATCAAATCCTCTTAATAACCTGCACATAACAGCTCTGCACAAATATTCAGAATGAATCAATGCAATTGTTAAATGATGCAACACAGTGCACTCCATCTTCGGCTTCAGGAATGATTAGGAAACTTTATTCTTTCAAGGACCCACCATCCTTCACCACCCTGTGTAATAAAAACAATGCCAATGACCCAGGGGTGCCTCCTCTTACCCCCTGTGGAAAGGGCTTGCTCTCTGGACCTCACTTCTGTAGCTTTGATTCTCAAAAAACCTGCAGAATGACTCCGAAAGCTTTCATGTTTGGCCCCTTGGCCTTGCAGAGAAAGCTAAAGAAGGACGATAGAAATGCACTTCTTCTACAGCACCTGCAGCCAATTTCCTGACATGCCCAAGGGCCCGAAGCCCTCCCTACAAAAATGCCCTTCATCCCGATGAGAATTACAGACCTGGCTTTGGGAAGTGTGCTAAGGCTGTCCCAGCATTAGGCTTGGGCTGGCCACTTCATTAATGTACTTACCCGCCTGGCCCCTGCTGGCATTTGACGGGTAACCTCTGGCTTGTCTGGAACTGGCCTTACTTGGACCTCAGTATCTGGCCGTCCCTGCTTCCTTGCCTCCAGCCTCCACACCCTTGACTTTCAGCAGGGCATGCATACTCTGGGGTTCTCAGACTAGTCCTGGCTTTTGGCCTTTCTTTGGGATTTGGCAATTTGCGGAAGTGGTCCTGACCATTATGTGTCCTGGTCTGGATCCCCCAGATCTCTCCCTAGACCCCTTTGGGGCCATCTGCAGGGACCAGTGATATTTTTGAGGCTATGTTTAAGGCAGGAAGGAGTGATGTGGGTAGACGGGTCCACCCTCATTCACCTTTCTGTGCCTAAGGATTGCAATTTCAGATAACTAGCTAGGGTTATGTAACTGAAAGACATAGGTTCAAAGCCAGCCCCTCATACTGTTAGCGTTGAGGTTCAATCAGCGATGATCCTCAAAATATGTGTGTATTAGGCAGTTCTCATGCTGCTAGTAAAGACATACCTGAGACTGGGCAATTTACAAAAGAAAGAGGTTTAATGGACTCGCAATTCCACATGGCAGAGGAGGCCTCATCATTCCGCCACAGCAGAAGGTGAAAGACACATCTCACATGTAGGCAGACAAGAAAAGATAATTTGTGCAGGGAAAATTCTCTTTCTAAAACCATCAGATCAGCCAGGCACGGTGGCTCATGCCTGTAATCCCAGCACTCTGGGAGGCCGAGGCAGGCGGATCACCTGAGGTTAGGAGTTCAAGACCAACCTAACCAACATGGAGAAACACTGTCTCTATTAAAAATACAAAATTAGCCAGGCGTGGTGGTGCATGCCTGTAATCACAGCTACTCAGGAGGCTGAGGCAGGAGAATCGCTTGAACCCAGGAGGTGGAGGTTGTGGTGAGCTGAGATTGTGCCACTGCACTCCAGCCTGGACAACAAGAGGGAAACTCCATTAAAAAAAAAAAAAATCAGATCTCATGAGACTTCTTCACTATCACGAGAACAGCATGGGAAAGACCCACCCCCATGATTCAATTACCTCCCACTGGTCTCTTCCACAGCACGTGGGAATTGTGGGAGCTACAATTCAAGGTGAGATTTGGGTGGGGACACAATCAAACCATATCAATGTATCACTCAATACAACAAGGCCATTTGACCAGACAGAATGGATCTTGGCTGCAGCACAGAAGCAGAATCCTGGAGGGCCCCTCCCTGCTGTAGCAGGGCACCATTACCCTTTTAGTTGCTGAATGGTGCAGAGGTCCCTGGGGTCTTAGGAAGGGTGGGAGGGGCTGGCCTAGTCGAGGTGGCAGGATGGCACTGTTCAGGGAGGCAGCTATTTACTAAGTGCCACAGACAGATGGATTCCACCATGGAACTGTGTCGCTGGATCAGTGCAGCAACATCAGTCCTGGAGAATGTCAGCACTGTCTCTAACCACCAGAGCTGACGTTATTCCTCCCCAACCAGATCCTGAGCCTCACAGGGTGGGGGCTGTGTCATACCCCCTTCAGAGCCCAGCATAGGGCTCCCAAAAGAGCACACACACTGTACATGTTTGTTGAAGACAGAGGGGTCCAGGAGTTCTTGGACATTAATGAAAAAACCTGGGCTGATGACACTCCATGATGATGCTTGGAGCAAGTTGACTGTCTGCCTCAGTCTAATTATCCTGCTGACTTGCCGGCTGCCTTTTTAAAAAACAGCTGGAAGTTTGGGGTTTCAGGATTCCACTGTATTTGTTTCAGTGTCTTCTGCAAGGAACTTGCCTGTATCATTCTGACAGCATGAGAGGGTCTGCTCCAGTGGATTATAACATGCACCACCTGGGTCATCTTGCAACCAACACTTTTCTTCATTCAAAAAATGACCCCAGGCCAGGCATGGTGGCTCACACCTGT
>PVKP010035286.1:0-23447 GCA_004027715.1 Plecturocebus donacophilus | reverse complement strand
CTGCCTCCCGGGTTCAAGCAATTCTCCTGCCTCAGCCTCCTGAGTGGCTGGGATTACAGGTGCCTGCCACCACGCCTAGCTAATTTTTGTATTTTTAGTAGAGATAAGGTTTCACCATGTTGGCCAGGCTGGTCTTGAACTCCTGACCACTCACCTCAGCCTTCCAAAGTGCTGTGATTACAGGTGTGAGCCACTGCACCAGGCTGCTAACCTCTTATTTTGAATTTTGCATCACTGGTATATGGTTTTCTTCATGCTGGTCATTTCTCATAAGAAAGATATCTCAGGAATTTTCTATCAGAGACTTAAAAGTATACAGCGCATCCTTCTCCCAAGCTGCTAGATTTGGGCCTGATATTGCTCCTGCCAACTCTTAATTTCCAAGGGATTCAAATAATTTGTTTACAACTTTGCTGAATTTGAGAAAGCTACACTGATGAGCTGTAGATCATCCTTTCAATTCTACCAGTATTATTTAGTCATGCTTCCACTCTTTGATTAGTTTATTTTTAATATCAAATGATATATTATTATATCCTTATTCTTTTCCTTAACCTTGCTTTTGCAATCATAAGAAATAAAAAAGAGAGAGCTCACATTCCCTTTATCCAATTTCCCCCAGAGATAACATTTGCAAAACTGTATTAACAAAAATCACGACAAGGATATTGGCCTTGACACAGTCAAGATATAGAATATTTCCATCACCACAAGGATCACTCGTGTTGCCCTTTTAAAATTTATTTTTTATTTTTATTGGGCTTTAAAAACACATAAAGTTTACCATCTTAACATTTTTAAGTGTTTGGTTCAATAGTGTTAAGTATATTCACATTGCTGTGAAACTGTCTTTACTCTTAATTGCTCCGATCTTTGGTAAATTCACAGCATTTACTCTCCATCCTGCCCTGTATACAAGATACAGTGATAGGGTAGTCACAACACAAGTAATTTTTAAGGTGGGAGGAGAAAAACATACGTACATGTAAAAAACCAACAAAATTGACAGTGTATTTCCCGAAAGATAAATGTTGGAATAATTAGACAATTCTGCAATCTCATTCCTGCTTCCTTTTCTATCATCCCCTTTGATTCTTTTTTTCTTTGTAAAGTTGATTACCTCTGATGAAATTCCAAGGTGAGTTTTCTAACTAATCACAGTTCACTAGGAACTGTTTTTCCCTACCTGCCATGAAATTTATTAAGACCAGAAGGAAGATTTTTCCTTAGGAGGCTTCATCCATCTTATAGCACTGCTTTGGTCTGTATCCAGCAGGTGGCACCAAAGGATAGTGAATAGAAATCAGTAAGCATCTTGACTGAATAGACTCAAAATTTGTGGGGGTTTATGGCGCTCTGAGTCTTTCTACTTGATTGCATAATGATCAAAACTTTGCTTAATCTATCCCTTGAATATTTTAGCTACTGGATCACTGTTACATTTTCCAACACGTCTCTTGTCCTAATTCTTGGTGATGTTGATATCAATGTGGGTAATGCTTCCCAAGTCCTTCTATCTGAGTTCCTTGACTTCTCTTGTGATCTCTAAAGTGCCTCCCTGATCTCACAGTAAATTCATGGTTACTAGTATCCAGGGAACTCTTCATGAGGCTGGGAATCCCTACCTGCCTTGTTGGATGTGGATGACCTCTCCATGCTCCCAGCTAAAGTCCATCCTATCTCAGCTATTCAAAAACGTCAGTCCCTCTTGTTTGCTCTGCCCTGATGGCTGCATGGGTCACTCTCCCACCTCTGTCAGTCCAATGAGCCCTTCTCTGATCACCTGGCTTATTCAAGTATTATCTCATTTCATTTCATTTTACTTCATTTTTAACTTTTTTTCCGAGACAGACTCTGGCTCTGTCACCCAGACTGGAGTGCAGTGGCATGATCTGGGCTCACTGCAACGTCCACCTCCCAGGTTTAAGCTAGTCTCCTGCCTCACCCTCCTGAGTAGCTGGGATTATAGGTGTGTGCCCCTACTTCCAGCTGTTTTTTTGTATATTTAGTAGAGACGAGGTTTTACCATGTTGGTCAGGCTGGTCTCGAACTCCTGACCTTGTTATCCACCCGCCTCGGCCTCCCAAAGTGCTTGGATTACAGGCATGAGCCATCGTGCCCAACCATTTTATTTTATTTAAGACAGGGTCCTCCTTCTGTCACTCAGGTTGGAGTGCAGTGGCGTCAACATACTTCACTGCAACCTTGAACTCCTAGGCTCAGGTGATCCTCCTGCTTCAGTTTCCCAAGCAGCTGGGACTACAGGTGCATGCCACCATGCCTGGCTAATTTTTAAATTTTTCGTAGAGATGGAGTCTCACGGTGTTGCCCAGGCTGTTCTCAAACTCCTGGCCTCAAGGAATCCTTTTGCCTCAGCCTCCCAAAGTGCTGGGATTGCAGGTGTGAGCCACCATTCCTGGTCCTAGACCACCTGTTTAAAACCACATTCCCACCCCACCCATCATTCTGTAACCTGCTTCGAGCTTTATTTTTCTCCATAGTGATGCCTATCTCTCCCAGCTGGAGTGTAAGATCCATGTGGGCAGCAACCTGTGTTGTTTTGTTCCCTGCTGTGTCCTCGGGGCCAAAGAGGGTGTCTCGCAGCCTGGTTGATCCTCAATACAGACTTGTTGAGTGAATGAATAAATGAATGATTCTTCTGCATTGAATCTGCAGTTGACTCCCACAATATTTCTTGTGCACAAACGTAACCTTTCCCTCCTGACATATAGTGTATTGCCCTTCTGAAGTACAAGCACAGGCAGAGCTCCAAGTCCTTGGTCAATGTTTTATTGAAAGGGAAGTTTAAAACTAAGAACAAACCATCTCTCATACTTTTGTAAATCATTTACCAAAATATGCTCTGCCAACAATTTCCTTCCCTTGAGCCAGCTTTTATCTGAATGTACAACACTTAATGGCATAAATTCTACAGGGCTGAACACAATGGCATATTTTATAAAAATACTCAGCCAGGATAGAAAAACACCCTTACCTCCAGAATTATCTATAAATGTAAGTTTTCCCCAGCCAGTGTTTTAGATACCTGAGAATGGATGGCTGTAATTTATTTTTTGGAACCATGCTAAATTTCTTTTTGACCACTTAAATGTCTTTAAGCCCTAAGATACTTGCATTCACCTTAATAAAAAGGAAGGACCTTGGGTCTCCCATCCTCCTGAGGACAGCATGTCCAGCGTTTTAAATGCGAAGAATTTAAGTCATTTTCTGCTTTTGGTCAGGTGATATTGTTATGCTTTGTGCCCCGACCCAACTCTCATCTTGAATTGCAAGGGTCAGGTGTTGAGGGAGAGACTTGGTGGGAGGTGATAGGATTGTGGGAGGCTTTTTGTGATAGTGAGTTCTCACGAGATTTGATGGTTTCACAAGGCAGTTTTTCCTGCTCTCTCCTGCGTGCTCTTCTCTCTCCTGCTGCCTTGTGAAGAAGGTGCCTTCCACCATAATTGTACGTTTCCTGAGGCCTCTCCAGCCATGCAGAGCTGTGAGTCAATTAAACCTCCTTTGTCTATAAATTACCCAGTCTCAGGCAATTTGTCATCACAGTCTGGACTAATACATCAGGTGAGATAATTTGCAGATTATTTGTTCAGAATATTGAGACCACAGACAAACATTTTTTTGTACCAATGAGGTTTAAAATGCTAAATTCTGTTTGTGGGGTTTTGTAGGGAATGGGGAAAATGTCATTAATTACTGTGTAGAGAGCATAGTGGTCTATGGAAATTCCTTTTGGAAATCTTCATCTTTTCCACAGTGTCCAGCTTTGAAATCAGTTTCCAGATCCAGCTAAATGAATATGCTCAACCCCCATCTAAAGAGTTATTCTGGCCGGGCATGGTGGCTCATACCTGTAATCCCAGCACTTTGGGATGCCAAGGTTGGCGGATCACGAGGTCAGGCGTTCAAGACCAGCCTGGCCAATGTGATGAAACCCCATCTCTACTAAAAGTACAAAAAAAATTAGCTTGGCGTGGTGATGCACACCAATAATCCCAGCTACTCAGGAGGCTGAGGCAGGAGAATCGCTTGAACCCAGGAGGCAGAGGTTGCAATGAGCCAAGATTGTGCTACTGCACTCCAGCCTGGGTGACAGAGCATGATTCCCTCTCAAAAAAAAAAAAAGAGTTATTCTACCTTTTTACTCTAAGTATTTCATGCTTTAAGGAAAAAGTCAACCAACTCTTGCTTACAGAGTTTGTTCTTGACCATCCTATCTTTCATGCAATAAATGTTTCTTTTGCAAGCATTCTGTGCTGGACACCATGTTGGATCTTAAGGATGCAGAGAATACAGGGAAAAAAATGAGTAAAATTTAGCTTTATTTATAGGGGTCAAATCTATTAGGGGAGGAGAGAGATGTGCAAACAAGTAATCAAGGTGCATTGAAATGCATTGTAAATTAGCGCACAGAGAAGAGGAGAAAGAAACTATATTGCTGAAATGTTCTGTGACGGTTTTGTGAAGAAAGTGACATCTCAGTAGAATCTTGACTGATGAGTGGGTGTCTACTCATCAGAAATAGGAAAAAAAGACTCCAGGGAAGAATTGTATATGTAAAGGCAGAGGTGTGAACAAACATGGTATGGTGATAGGACAGGGAAATGCCTGCGTGCCTGAACCAGAGGTGCGAAGTAGAAGGAGATGTGGCTGGCTGAGCTCAAGCGCCTGTGTGCCTGGCTCAATGAGCGGGAATTAATCCGAAACATTGAAGCATTTTCGGCAATGGACGAACGCACTGACTGATGCATTTTGGGATGATCCAAAACATTCAGGGGTTTTTGGCAATGGATGAATGCACTGATCTGTTTTGGGATGATCCCTGTAGTCCAGTTGCTCTGGAAGTGTGGTTGTGGGCCAGCAGCAGCTTGATAGAAATTTAAATTCTTGGCCCCAACCCCAGTCTTTAGAGTTTAAAATTCTAGGCATTGAGTCTGGAAATCTGTTTGTAACAAGGCATCTGGATGATTCTAACGCACACTCAGGCTTGAGAACCACTGCTCCAGTGACAGAGTGGAAGATGAGGTGGGTTAAAGGTAGATGGAAGCTCTGTAGATTGTTCCAAATAGCTCAGCCCTAGAGGGCAGCGGGAGCCAGGGACATGAGTTTGGGCAAGACAGGGTAGATTCTGAAAGCTCATATTTGGCGGAGACAAGCAAAAAATATCTAGAGCACCAGTTCTGAAGTCTCATTGAGAACCAAAATTATCCAAGTGATTATTTAAAAAATATAACTTCTGTGCCCCACCAAGAAGTTGCCAAGCTTACTAAGCAGAATCAGCACATCTGTTTGGGACCCCTCTTCCTCAGCTGTTCTTAAGTCTTCTTTGAATTTGTGGCTTTGGTGCACAGAATCTTTCTTCTTGCTGAAGTTGTTCACCCCTTTGCTCTTTTCAGGTATTGCTAGTGCCTCCCACCTGCCTTCTTTATAGAGGAATACAGCCTGAGAGCCTCAGCTCAAAGAGCGGGTGTCACGACACAGAGGCCCATGGCTCTTCATTCTGGACACTTACTAAATCCCATAGAGAGTTTAAAAAAAAAAAAAAAAAAGACTGATGCTCAGGCTCAACCTCAAACTGTAGAAATTAGAATTCCTGGGAGTGAAATATTTTTAAAACATTCTCTAGATGATTCTAACTTGCAACTAGCACTGACAACTATAAACTAGTCCAACATCTTCAGTTTAGTGCGACAAAGAAGTCAGAAAAAGAGAGATGCCAGGGGCAAGGAGGAAGAGTGTATCATGTAACTTGGGTCAAATAAGGGCACAGTCAACTATATCAAAGTGTTTAAGAGGTGGAGAAGGATGAGTACTGAGAAAAGGTCATTAAATTTAGTAACAAAGATGACACTGTTGGACTTCCAGGCAAAGCCAGCTCATAGACTCTGTCACCACTAGCTAAGACAATGAACAAAACCCCATGAACAAACAAAAAGCCAAAAGGAAACAATAAAAAATTCCCAGTTGCAACTTAACAAGGAAAAAGGAACAATTTCTTATTATACACTTTGAAAAAGAAACTTTGGCTGGGCGCAGTGGCTCATGCCTGTAATCCCAGTACTTTGAGAGGCTGAGATGGGCAGATCACCTGAGGTCAGGAGTTCATGACCAGCTTGGCCAACATGGCAAAACCTCATCTCTACTAAAAATACAAAAATTAGCTGGGCGTAGTGGCATGTGCCTGTAATCCCAGCTACACAGGAGGCTGAGGCAGGAGAATCACTTGAACCGAGGAGGTGGAGGTTTGCAGTGAGCAGAGATTGTGCCACTGCACTCCAGTCTGGGTAACAGAGCGAGACTCCATTGAGAGAAAGAAAGAAAGGTGGGGGGGGGTCGGGGGAGGAAAGGAAGAAAGGGAGGAAGGAAGGAAAGGAAGGAAGGAAGGAAGGAAAGAAGGAAGGAAGAAATGAAGGAAAGAAAGGAAGGAAGGAAAGAAAGAAAAACTGAAAGATTCTTGAGTGGTACAATAAGGTATGGCTTCTGCCTGCTTTCTCCTCCCCAGAAATGCCACAGTGAAAGAAGGTTTAGTCAATAAAATCTTGAGCCATTTCACTCATAATGTCTGCTAATTTCCAGAGAAGTAGACCAAGGGCATGGATTGGCAGCTCATATGGTTTGTGATGTTTTGTCCTTCTGCTTGAACCCAGGGGCAGAGATTGCAGTGAGCCAAGAAAAGCCACTGCATTCCAGCCTGGGTGACACAGCAAGATTCTCTCAACAAAAGAAAGTAAATAAGCCTGGCATCTCTCTTGCCCCTTCTCTTGCCATGTGACACACTGGTTCTCCTTTCCTTCTGCCATGACTAAAAGCTTGCTGAGGCCTCACCAGAATCTGAGGAGATTTGAGCACCGTGTTTGTATAGTCTTCAGAACCATGAGCCAAATGAAACTCTCTTTTTTTTTTTTTTTTTTTTTTTAATAAATTACCCAGTCTCTGGGGTTCCTTTATAGCAACACAAATGGACTAACATAGCATCCCTGGGGAAAAAAATACAGATAAGACTTCCAGATTAGAAGTTTTCTCTCCCTAGGGAACTTTGGAAAATGCTAGAAAGGCCACCAAGATTTCCTACCCTCAAAAACATCATGCTAGGCTGGGGTAATAGGCCTAACCTCATGCAAGTTGCTGAATCAAGTGAACCTTTTGGATATGACACAAATCTCCAAGAACTTTCTTTTCCTTATTTATATATGTATTTTTTTGTAGATGTGGGGGTCTCACTATTTGCCCAGGCTAATCTCAAACTGCTGGCCTCAAGTGTTCCTCCTCTGCCTTGTCCTCCCAAAGTACTGGGATTATAGGCATGAGCCACTGTGCTTGGCCTCAAAGATCTTCCAGAACTCACATCCTCCAGGCTCAGACTTTAGCCCCGGCGTGGCTCTACATAAAAATAAACTAAAAGCAACACCTAGTCTTAAAACTGGAAACATGCAATAAACTAACCAGTCTCAAAATACAGTAGGGAATATGTCAAGAAGACTGCATTACGCTACATGACAGCAATTAGACATCTGAGCAGAGCTGTCTATTTATGAGTAATTTCTGTCTGCTCTATAGGGATTCTAAAGCCAAAAACAAAACTAAGCTAAAAGAAAATTGAAGGTTAAAAGAGAGAGCATGCAAAAGGTGGACAAAGAACCATGTCTGGAAGAAAACATAATCAAGAAATAGATTTCCTATGTGTGCATCATGCAATAAGGACACTTTATTTCAAAAAATAATTGTTTTATTCCAGAAGAGTCTAACACTCTTGGAGGAAAGAGATTTAGAGTGGTGAAACAGAAACCAGATCCCAGGCTGGGTGCGGTAGCTCACACCTGTAATCCCAGCACTTTGAGAGGCCAAGGTGGGCAGATCACATGAGGCCAGGAGTTCAAGACCAGCCTGGCCATGGTGAAACCCAATCTCCACCAGAAATACCAAAAATTAGCTGGGTGTGGTGATGCACACCCATGGTCCCAGCTACGTGGGAGGCTGAAGTGAGAGAATCGCTTAAGCCCAGAAAGTAGAGGCTGCAGTGAGCCAAGATGATGCCATTGCACTCCAGCCTGGGTGACAGAGCAAGACTGCGCCTCAATTGAAAGAGAGAGAGAGAGAAAGAAGGAAAGAAAGAGAAAGAAAGAAAGAAAACAGATCCCAAAGAGTAAAGATAGGGCTTATTCAGGATGAGTAAAAAGGAAAAACAGAAGTTTGAGAGCTGCTTATCTGAAAAAGAGGAGATTATTATCATTTTTGTTATTTTTTAATCACGAGATGAAATCATTGAGCATATTTGTAAAAGAGAGAAAATAAGTGTCAGAAACAGTCTTATCTTTATTATAAAAAAAAAAAAAAAAAAAAAAAGGAAATTCTGACACATGCTACTCCCTGGATGAACCTTGAAGACATTGTGCTAAGTGAAACAAGCCAGTCACAAAAAGACAAATGTTGTATGATTCCACTGATCTAAAGTACCCTAAGTAGTGAAATTAATAGAGAGAGAAAGTAGAATGAGGATTGCCAGGGGCTGGGGAGGAGGAAATGGGGATTTGGTTAATGGCACAAAGTTTCATTTTTACAAGATAAAAAGGGTTCTGGAGATCCTTTGCACAGCAATGTGAATGTACTGAACACTACTGTACAATTAAAATGGCTAAGATGGTAAATTTTATGTTATGTGCTTTTTACCATAATTAAAAATAAATATATAAATGCAATAGAGAGTCTGAAGGTTCAAATAGCAACTTTTTGTCACCTCACACTGATGGCGGTGACTCATCTATTCAGGGTCTGTCCTCTCTGATGGAAAGGAATCCTATTGGACCCAGCCTTATTTTGACCATATGCTCAAGCCACCCTGTCGAAAATAACTTGGACTGCATCATTTAAAAATAACAGTTTAGGCTGGGCACTGTGGCTCATGCCTGTAATCCCAACACTTTGGGAGGCTGAGGTGGGCAGATCACCTGGGGTCAGGAGTTTGAAACCAGCCTGGCCAACATGGAGAAACCTGTCTCTACTAAAACTATAAAAATTAGCCAGGTGTGGTAGTGGGCACCTGTGATCCCAGCTACTCAGGAGGCTGAGGCAGAAAAATCCCTTGAACCTGGGAGGCTGAGGTTGCAGTGGACTGAGATTATGCCATTGCACTCCAGCCTGGACAACAAGATTGAAACTCCATCTCAAAAAGTAATAATAATAGTTTAATAACTTTTCATCATAAGTTAATAGTAGATGGAAAATACTATACTACAACTTAATCTGTATTTATCTCACTGAGTGTTAATTACCTGGTTGTGGCACAGCTCTCTGCAGAATCTAAAAGTGTTGCCTGTGTTCATTATCAAGAAAATGAACTGCAGCCTCTGCGTTGAGCAACAGCTTTGCTTTCTCATGCGCAACTGTTTCGATTAAACCCCAAAGCTCCAGTATCCATACAAGTCCTGGAATTCTTACAGATGAGTTTTCAATATAATCCTTATTCATTTTGTAGCAATTCCTCCTCTGTACATCCATTTCCTGTTTGATTATTTTTAGCATTACTCAAGCTGGAGATTCTGGTCTGTTGGTAACAAGCCAGACCCTCAAATTGCTCTTTAAGGTGGTTGGCAAGGCTCTTTAAGAAATCCAGAAGTCTCAAATTGAGGGGAGGAGACCCCATGAATAGATCACCTAAAAAATGAGTGGAATGGGTTTCTCATTTCTTCCATGTGCAATATACAGAAAGAATTTTCACTGTATTTAATTGCCTTTCCCTCTCATTGGTATCTGGCTCTTTAAAGGAATGCAAGATAGTTAGTTAAAAAAGAAAAAAAATCCCTGTACCCATAGCAACCTCTGATGAAAAGGACCAGCAGCTATTCCCAAGGATAGATGGTTTAGAAGAAAGACCTGAAGCTATGGTAGGCCGGCCAACATAGAAAGCAAATGTGTGGTGCACCAAAGCAGCATTCCTTCCAGGAGAGGAGTGTTTTGGGATTGAAGATATCCCAGATGGCCTTTTAAAAACCCAGTTGATGTAATAGTTTACAAACAGCACTGTATCATAATAGAGCACCAACATTTCTATGGATAACGCAATTTTCATTTCTATCTATTTTCATAATTGCTGCATAATATTCCACCCAATGGATGTAATTTATATTTTTAGGCTGGGCATGAGGACTCATGCCTGTAATCCCAAAACTTTGGGAGGCTGAGGCAGGTGAATCACTTGAGCCCAGGAATTCAAGATCAGACTGGGCATCGTGGTGAAACGCCATCTCTACAAAAAAACACAAAAATTAGCCAGGTGTGATGACACACACCTGTAGTCCCAGCTACTTGGGAGGCTGAAGCAAGAGGATTGCTTGAGTTTGGGAGGTAGAGGTTGCAATGAGCCGAGATTGCACCACTGCACTCCAGCCAGGGTGATAGAGCAAGATCTGTCTCAAAACAAAAGTTATATTTTTAACTTTCTCATGTTGTTTAATACTTTGACTGCTTCTGATATTGTACTGTTAGAGATAACCATGATGAACATCTTTTTCCAAGTAGATTTTCCTATATTGTGAATTGTTTCCTCATAACAGACTCTGAGAAAGGAATTATGGAGTCAAAGGATACGAATATTTTTGTAGTTTTGATCCATGCTGCCCAATGGATTCCATCAATTGAAGACCAGTTTCACTCTATCCCTGTGAACCTTCAATACCATTAAGATAATTTTAATGCTAATTTGCACTGATATGGTTACTACCAAAGCTAAACATTTTCCATATATTTCTTATTCATTTATTTCTCTTTTTGTGAATGATTTATGTGATAGCTTGGAAACCAATGGCAGAGATGAAATTAAGTTCTGGAACTTTCTAATGCCTTCAAACACTTCCTTTCACACATCTCAACTACCTGTGACTAGCAGGCCAGAAAAATTCCCATAACACTATTATCACACCAGACCGCTCTGCTGGGAGCGAGCACATCCCATGTGGTTTCAGGCCAATCCATAAGTGGCTTTGCATTACCCACTGCCTTCTTCTGGCTGCCTGCCCTCTGGCGTCTCAGAGAGGTGATGCCGGCACTTCTGCGCTTGGAGACTTGATTCATGAGATCCGTGATTCCCAACACTGACTGCACATTAGAATCATCTGGAGAACTTTTAAAATTCCCAATACCCAGAACATTCTCTACACCAATTAAACCAGAGTCTCTAGGTAGGACCTGGGCATCAGTGTTTGTGAAAACTCAATTAAAGGTTCCAATGCACAGCCAAGGTTGAGAACCACTAAATCCACAGTCATAAGGAGCACCTGACTAGGCACTCAGGACACAATGCCCTGTGCAATGTCACCCCTGCCCTCGGGCAAGTCATAGTCCCATGGCAGGGACAGAAAAAAGTTTGACTAGCAAAGCACGCTCTGAATGTTATAAAAGGGAATAATTATAAGTAAATATATATATTATAATTAAATAGTATATATATTTATAGAAAGTAAAATATAGTTATTTAAATAAATATATGTATACATTTACTTTTATTAACTATAACCTGATCAACCAGTACCTTCAACTTAAGGAAATTTCTCTGCACTCAGTTTTTATTATTAAGGGGTAAGCTGTATAAAAACAGAGATTTGTTAAAAACAGACAGATGGCTGGGCGCCTGTAATCTCAGCATTTTGGGAGGCCAAGGCTGGTAGATCACGAGGTCAAGAGATCAAGACCATCCTGGCCAACATGGTGAAACCCCGTCTCTACTGAAAAAAATGCAAAAGTTATCTGGGCATGGTGCTGCGTGCCTGTAGTCCCAGCTACTCGGAAGACTGAGGCAGAAGAATCACTTGAACCTGGGAGGCAGAGGTTGCAGTGAGCTGAGATGATGCCATTGTACCCCAGTCTGGGCAACAGAGCGAGACTCCATCTCAAAAGAAAAAAAAAAACCACAGGTAACAAAGGCTGTTTGTGAAGATCTCTAAACTTTCAGCCACTACTAACCTACGAGGTTGATTTTCCACATACAGGCACTGCATTTTTTTAAAGGATGACCTTAAAACACTTTCAGATTCTGGCTTGCCTAAGAAATGGTTGCTTATGTTCACTATGCTATATTTACTAAGGCAAAAAATATATATATGCATGCAGATTAGAAAAACCATTTAAAAACTGGAGATAAAAAGGGTTTTTGCTTGACTTCTCTTAAGAAATTTAAATCATTGCACCATTTCTCCCCGGGGTGCTGCAGCAGTATTTACCTGTTCACCAGGTGGTGCACTGGACAAATTCATAAATTGTGGACTTTGCCACAGCAAATGTCCCTACAACGTCTCTTCTGACACACGCAAGCCTATTCTGTGGCAGACAAGTCTCTTCATTCAAGATCTCGATCAAAAGCATCAGAAAATGTTTTCTTGCGTTTTGTTAATTGAGAAATAAAGTTAGACCTGCTTGAATGGTATATATGACTATAAATCCAAATCTTGTCTTTAGAATTCTGAAAATCACATTATTTTGTTGAATCCTAACACATTTTCCCCATGAATGATCAAGATAATTATGGGTTTTAAAATGAAGCTGCACAAAGTGGTTCAGGCCTGTAAATCCCAGCACTTTGGGAGGTGGAGGCCGGAGGATTGCTTGAGGCCAGGAGTTTGAGACCAGCCTAGACAGCACAAGCGGACCCTGTCTCTACTAAAAATAAAAATGAAAATTAGCCAGGCATGGTGGTGCATCCCTTAGTCCTAGCTAGTAGGGAAGCTGGCTTGAGCCCAGGAGTTCGAGGCTACAGTGAGCTATGATCATGCCACTGCACTTGAGTCTGGGCCACAGAGCAAGACCCTGCTCTAAAAAAAAAAAAAAAAAAAAAGTGAAAATAAATAAATGAATAAAATGGCTTTATAGGCTTCATCTTATAGACATTTAGTCTTTGCTTTTTCTATTAAAACCGAATGAAATGCACTTCTAATTGTCTATATATAAACACACAGACACACATTAGACCTCAAAGAATTGAATTTATTTTTATGGGTTAAAGCATCTGAATGTTATTGAGACAGGATTAAATGGAAAGTGTTCCTGACTCTTCCTAACAGAAATAGCATCATCGCTGGCCCTGGGCCTGGTGGTTGAGTCCTCAACTAGAATCATATACTGTGTTCAGCAAAAGATAGTTGAGCTCAGAAGCATGTCCCAGGATAAAATTGCTGCCCACAGCGGTTGTGCAAATTCTCAGGAAGCTAGATCAGAATTTCCAGAAGCAGCTGGTCCTGGCCATTCCTTCAGCTATCCTGGAACGGGTAGGATTCTTGACCATGCTCAGGCCCAGAGACCAAACAGAACCCAGTGTTCATGCTCACCTAACGGCAGGCCCTGCCTGATGCATTTTTGTTTCTGGCATCTATGTCGATATAGAGAGTCTATTAGAATAACCCTGGGCTCTTCTGTTGTAAAACCAAGCTTGATATGAAGAGCCAGAGAAGGTCAAAGACACATTTATTTCCCTTGATCACTAGGAGAAATGTCACCGCTGAAAAACCGGATGTTAATGAGCAGGGGAAACAGCAGTCATATTTCACGATTCCACTGGCATGGTCTAGACTTTGGCTAGTCTCTGATCCTGCCTCAGTAAATATGATGCACTTGACATTCATAGCAGTTTCTTGGATGAGGTGATTGGCGCCTGAGTGCTTACATGATTCCAGCCGATTCTCTTTCCTGCCACCTTCAAGGGGCCGAGCCAGCCATGGATGGGGTTAGCCAGCCCCTCATTCCAAAGAGTAGTGCCCCCCATCTGTGCTGGTGCTCTAACGTGAACACTCTTTCCTCTGCCTAAGAAACATTCTCCAAAGAAAATAGGGTACTTGGAATGAACACATGATAAATATGGAAGGTAAAAGAAAGGAGAAATGGACACCTACCAAATCCTAGCTTTTAAAGGAGAATATTCTGCTCAAGATTAACACCTCTCCTTGAAGGGTAATCTGGGCACATAAGACAGGTAGACACTCCTTATCTCATAGGTCTCCCTGCATGCGCTCGGCCAAGCTAAAAGGACTTCCTATTCCATTAAGAACAATAGAGAGAAGGGAAGCTGCAGGCTAAGTGGCATTAGCCTCACTTTTAGTGGCTAACATGGGTGTGGAGTGTCTCTCCTTGTGCTGAGGGAGTGAAGGGGACCAAGAAGAGAAACTTGCATGACCGAGAAAAGGGAACGAGGTCAGACTATAGTTGGACCCCAAGAGGACCCTCAACAAGTCATGTCCTGCCAAACACTTTACGTGGCTGATCTCCTTTAATACTCAGCTAACTCTATGTGATATTATCATCCTAATTTTGCAAATGAAAAAATTAAAACTTTACATTGTTGAGTGTTCACATTAAGTAGCCAAGTCTCATGTGAATCCAGGCCTGTCTGCCCCCAAACCTCACACACTGCCCTGTAGCCCAGCAAGAAATCTAGGTTTCCTGCTTAATTTACCTACTTTTGTCTTTGTCCTTCAAAGGAGGCAAGTTAAGTATTCCTGAATGAAGTGTTAGCTCCCTTGGGGAACCAGGAATGGAAAATGAGAAGGATAAGGAAGTAATTTTGTTCTATTAAGTAATGATTAAGTGCAACAAAGCTAAACTTGATGGTAGAATCTGGTCCGATTTTCTGTTGCAACCAACATTTGTGTTCTTAAAGGAAGAGGACACAGGCTGTGATGCTCATGTGTTACGCCCTTCTTTCATTGCTATAAAGAAACACATGAGACTGGGTAATTTATAAAGAAAAGAGGTTGCAGCCAGGCGCAGTGGCCCATACCTGTAATCCCAGCACTTTGGGAGACCAAGGTGGGTGGATCACCTGAGATCAGGAATTTGAGACCAGCCTGGCCAACACAGCAAAAAGCCATCTCTACTAAAAGTAGAAAAATTAGCCAGACATGCTTGCGGTCACCTGTAATCCCAGCTACTTGGGAGGCTGAGGCAGGAGAATTGCTTGAACCTGGGAGGCAGAGGTTGTGGTGAGCCAAGATCATGCCACTGCACTCCAGCCTGAGCAACAGAATAAGACTGTCTCAAAGAAGAAGGAGAAGGAGAAGAAAAGAGGTTTAATTCGGTCATGGTTTTGTGGGCCATACAAACATGGCGATGGCCTCTGCTCAGCTTCTGGGGAGACCTCAGGAAGCTTTTACTCATGGTGGAAACTGAAGAAGAGAGAGCAGACATGAACTCACTCACTATCACAAGGACAGCAGCACAGACCATGAGGGAAGCTTCTCCATGACCTCAACACCTCCCACCAGGCCCCTCCTCCAACACTGGGGATGACAGTTCAACGGGAGGACAGCAAAAACTCTATCAGCTCTCTCTTACTTTTTACAATATGAGGAGATAGCCCAGAGCTACTTTTATCAACTTTCCTCCCTAAAACCTTAGCTGTAGCTCCTCAACAAATGAAAGGTAGAGTAGTTCTTCATGCTAGACACAATATAGTGTTTACTAAATCTATAGATTATCTCTAACACCAAATATCCTTTATACAATAGCCCTTATCACAGGATTTTAAGCAGAGTATGCAACCCATTTTAACAAACTTGGAATAGAAGAGTTGTTTGTTTGTTTATTTGTTTGTTTTGCTGAGATGGTTCTATCAAAGGAAGCCCACACCACATTCAAAGCATTAATTTTCTCAAAAAGAGAGATAGGCTGTGTGCGATGCTTCAGTCCTGTAATCTTAGCACTTTGGGAGGCTGAGGCCAGTGGATCACTTGAGGTCAGGAATTTCACCAACGTGGTGAAATCCTGTATGTACCAAAAAATACAAAAATTAGCTGGGCATGGTGGCAAGCACCTGTAGTCTCAGCTACTCGGGAGGCTGAGATGGGAGAATAGCTTGAACATGGGAGGAGGTTGCAGTGATCCCAGATCACATCACTCCACTCCAGCCTGGGTGACAGAGCGAGATTCCATCTCCAAAAAAAAAAAGACGTGTACATAGCGAAATCATCAAGATTTGCATTAGACAAAATAGGTGATGACTTACTCAAAGATCCCAACATAATTTGATAAATGTTCAAAAGAAACAACTTCTCCAGATACGTGAGGATGTTTGGATCAAGAAGTGTAACTGCTTGACTGGGCTGAACCAATCACAGCCCTTCCTGGCATTTTATTTTGCCTTGGGACCAGAGGGAGAGTGAGTCAGTCCTGTTTCAGTTGTGGGAATAGCAAGATGGAAAAATTGGGCCTGTCTCTAATGATAATGGGGTCCTCAGCTGGAGAAGAGTGAAACAAAGCTTTTTCTTATGACGTTCTTCTCTCATTAAAGTCTTTCCTTGATAGAGCCTCATCCTCACCCTTCTTGCTGTTTGGTTATTTGTTCAACCTCTCCTTTAATTATATAAGAAAATCCGGTATCCTATTAAATCCCTTCATGTGCTTAAGCTAATTTGAGTTGATCTTTTATCACATTCAAAGAAAAAAAAAAAAGCAACTCATGATTAATGCACCATCGAACTGAAAATACATGAACTATTTGTCTCAAGGAATTTCAGGGCTGTGTCAGGATTTTTCGTTCGTGATATAAGGAGGCCAAGTTCTCTGATAGAGCTGCCAAATGATCCCTACCTTAAAAGGGCTCTGCAAGATCTGAGGGAGATGAAAGCAGTCGGAGGATAGCCCTGTTGTGGATCAGACATTTACATAAAAGGAAAGCACCCAGCACATCTGCATAGGAGCACGCTGCCTGGCTGGGGGGAGATGCTAATAAGAATCTCAGACCCTGCCCCTGGGCTTGCTGAGCTACCCACAAAGGAGACACACTAATGTGCCCGCTCAGCCTTTGAATGTCGAGATGGAATCTTCAAGATAGGATTCAGTAGAGAGGTTGTATATGAGCCACTCGCATACAAGTCATTGTGATTCACAGTAACTCTTAGACAATTCAAGGATGCCAGGTATATGAGTGAATGCCACTAGTAATTTTTTTTCCTAGACAGAAGCTTCAAACACCAGGCTGTCACATTCAAAACATTCTATGGCCCAATTCCTGTGAAGCTTTCACAAGCTCCTTAGAATCAGCTGCCTCTGCAGGGGGAGCAAGCCGGCAGGGGAGAAGGGGAAGAGTCAGGGGAGAAGAGGAAGAGGACGGGGAGAAGGAGAAGGGTTAGGGAGGGTCAGGAGGGGAGCCTGCTTGCTGGTTCCAGCTCCACGCAGTGGAAGGAGGCTTGGCTCCCTAGGTCAACATCTGCAGGTGCCAGTCCTGCCCCCTGAAGCCTGATATTCAGAAAGGAGGAGCCACACCCCACCTGGCAAGAGAAGAGGAGAAAGACCAATTCTAGAGAAAACCTGTCACTTGACCGCATGTTCCATCCTCTATTCAGCACTACCTCCAGGGTCCTCCTGATCGTGGGTCGAATGGTGTCCCACCCCCCATTCATGTTCAACCAGAGCCTCACAAGTGCCCTTGTTTGGAAATGGGGTCTTTGCAGATGCATTTGCAAGAATCTTGAGATTAAATTATCCTGGACTTAGGGTAGGCCGTAACTGTAATGACAGATGTGCTTATCACAAGAGAAGAGGAGGCAGAGAGACGTCGACAGGGAAGGAGTTCCAGTGAAGAGAAAGGCAGAGATCGGAGGGAGGGGATGGAGTGCTAGGGGCCACCAGAAGCTAGGAAGAGGTGAGGAAGGATGCTTCTCTAAAGCCTTCATGGGGAGCTTAGCTCTGCTGACACCTTAATTTTGGAGTTCTAGCCTCCAAAACTGTGAGAGAACAAACATCTGTTTTGTTTTTGTTTTTTTAAGATGGAGTCTCACTCTGTTGCCCAGGCTGTAGTGCGGTGGTGCGATCTCAGCTCACTGTAACCTCCGCCTCCTGGGTTCAAGCAAGTCTCTGCATCAGCCTCCTGAGTAGCTGTGATCACAGGCTCCTGCCACCACACCCCACTAATTTTTTGTAGTTTTAGTAGAGACGGAGTTTCTCCACGTTGGCCAGGCTGGTCTCAAACTCCTAACCTCAGGTAATCAGCCCACCTTGGCTTCCCAAAGTGCTAGGATTACAGGCATGAGCCATGGCACCTGAAGAATGTCTGTTGATTTAAGTTATCAAGTTTGTGGTACTTGATTATTTTTTCAGTAGCCTGTTTTGAATGAAACTTTTCCAGCTTCTCTATAAACTTAACTGGCAGCTACTATTCTCAGATACCACTTGAGTGATACAATCACAACCTGAAAGTTTAAGAGTATTTAGTACTTACAGACCCTGGGGGGTACACAGCATACCTGGAGGTTACAAACACACCCAGAAGTCAGGGGGCACAGGCAGGGAGAGAGAAGAGGAGTGGCAATTGACTACATCCTGGGGAATATGACGTGGGTCACTTTTAAGTTATCCAGCAAATGCCCAAATGGTCCTTTAAAGAAACAGAAGGCGAGCAGAGAGCCCTGTCTGCTAAGCGAGAGGAAAGTCTCTTAAGTTCTTATCTTTGGCCACTGGCTTGAGCCATTTGGGTGTGGTGTAGAACCAGAAACTCTGTCAAGGGTGACTGAGCTCTGCCTCTGGCATGAGAAAGCTAAGCCTGCATTTTAAATGGATGCTAAGGCCACATAAAACAATATGCATCTACTACATAGCCACGAGGCACTAACACAGGCTGGAGGCCCCGTAGGCATCCCTTGACCCAGTACCCAAGTACCCCTGGCACACCGACTTCCCCCACTGCCCCCAAACCCCTCCAACACACACCTGCTTCCCTCACCCCACCACCTCTCTGCCCTCCACTTTCCCATCCCAATATCAAAGCACCCATTTTCTAAATGGGAGTCGTGTCAGTTGAAGTGCCAAGGAAAATCTGTTTGATTGAACCAATTCTTTTTTTTTTTTTTTTGAGACAGAGTCTCACTTTGTTGTCTAGGCTGGACTGCAGTGGCACGATCTCGGCCCACAGCAACCTCCACCTCCTGGGTTCAAGCAATTCTCCTGCCTCAGCCTCCTGAGTAGCTGGGACTATGAGCATGCACCACCATGCAGGGCTAATTTTTGTATTTTTAGTAGAGATGAGGTTTTGCCATGTTGGTCAGGCTGGTCTTGAACTCCTGACTTCAGTGATCCACCCACCTCAGCCTCCCAAAGTGCTGGGATTACAGGCTTGAGCAACCATGCCTGGCCTGGTCTTTATCAATTATAACTCAGACCACGTAGTTGTGTGACCTCCATTTCCCAGTTCATGCTGGCCTGGAGGCAAAAAGAGTCAGATTGACAATAGTGACTCTGCAGTTGCTTCCCTCTGGGGCCTCCCGCTCCCCTTTCCCACCTCAAGCCCCCACCCCAGAGTATTTCACCAGCGCTTACTCACATGCCCACTCTACTGACCCTGCTTGTATGAAAAATGAGGGGACTGAGCTTCCTACTGTGGCTGCCACCACCTGCCAACCTGGCACCAGCCCTGCCAGGCAGACACTGCCTCTGGTCAGTACCCCCAAAAGGACGCACCATGGCTGCCTCTGAAGTGGGGAGAACCTCCTTCAATACCTTACGCAGAAACCTGTAGATACACCTGATATCTGGATCTGATCCCTGAAGACCTTTACTTCTTGGACACGTGGACATAAGCCATCTGCCTCTGCCCCTTCTTCCCTTTGTTCCTTCTTGCTGAATGAAAAAGAGATGGCGGCTGGAACTGGAGCAACCAACACAGACTACAGGCGACCTTGGAAAAAGAGGCTACAGGCTGCTGATTAACAAGCTAGAATGAGCATTTGATGACTATACCGAGTGGATTTGCTTCCAGACTCTCATAAAAGACAGAAACCAACTTCTGTCTCCTTTGACACACTGCTGTTTTGGGATTTCTGTACATCATGATTGAACCTAATCCTACTAACACCCTTTAGCTCTGTTTGTACTTAATGTACTCAGTTAAATGTGTTTAGCTGCAAGTAACAGAATACCACACCAGTGGAGATTTGAGCCGTAAGACGTTTCATTGTTCTGCATTATAAGATGCCTTGAGGTAGGGAGTTTCAGAATGTGTTCTATGGGTCAGCAGCACTAGATCACAAGGACAGCATCTCTGGGGTTCTCCAAAACTGCCACTCCTGTTCACAATCTGGCTGCAGCAGCACACTCTCACACGACAGCATCCGGAGCAGAAAGGAACTCTGTTATTAGTAAGAAAAGCTTTCCCATCAGCCTCTGAGCAGGTTTCCCCCTACAACTCACTGCCCACCCCTAGTTCAGTCATTGCCAGTGGAGAGCAGGGTTGCCCAATCTGGTGATTTGTTCCCCATAGTAATTTATTCCCTCTGTAGTGAGGCACATTGTCATTCAATCAAAACCACTGTTCTGTTAGCAAACAAGCAGAAAGAATGGCTGGGGAACGAGCATGGGGGTGGGCAACCTGCATGTCTGCCCCACGAATCAAAAAGCTCGTTCTGCAGAGATAAAGGCATTTAGGTCCTTGATTTGATTTTGTTCTCCATTTGGGTTGACATGGTTTCAAAAGTCCAAAATTAAGTCCTTCACTTAGGACGTGTAGCTTTTCTACTTAAAATAGACGACCTGATTATTTGGGGCTAAAGAAGAACTAAGTGGGAACAATATTTAACCCATCTAACAATAAGAAAAAATGATTTTATCTTTTATGCTCTAAGAGAGAAGTAAGAGTTGCTTATTTTAAGAAACACCCATCTCCGTGGCTCTGGAGCCATACTCTCCCAGCCTGCCTCCCTGGATTGTTCTATTCTTGAATCTTGTGTCTGCTCTTTCTCCATGGAGCTCTCTGGATCTCCTTCCTCATGCAATTCCCTCCCTCTTCTTCCAGGCTGGCTCTGTGCCTTCTCTTCTATTATTGTTCCTTTTCTCTTTATTTCTTTTGTCTTTCTTGCCCCTTCCTCTCCCCCTCTCTTCTCAACTGATCCTAATACTGAAGTATTCCTGCTAGAATCTGCTGTTTCATTATATTTGTTTCCATGTTTATTTTTGTCACTTTTAAAATCAGGTGTGTTAAATGTTTGTGCACTGCCCTCATAGAAAAAGCTTTTAGAAAATTAACCTAAACTAAATGACACACACACAAAAAAACAACCTTCCCTATTTCTGTCATGTGACTGATTAATTGCATTCAGTATTTGGTCTTGTGATGGAAAGGACTAGCAAAAAGCAATATCCTATCAGACTCTCTTCTTTGATTTGATCTAATTAATTCAGCCAAGCTCTGGCAGACAGGGCAAAGCCATATGGGCTGTCACGAAGCCCAGCAAATATTCATGTAGCTGGAACCTCTCAGGTACTTGGCTATCAACACAGAGATCTGGCTTGGACCCAGCACTGAGCCAGAGTGTCCTGCATGGGGGCTGCTGTGGACTGAATTGCATTCTTCCAAAACCCATATGTTGAAGCCCTAATACTCAATGTGACTATATTCAGAGATAGGGTTTTTAGGAAATAATTAAGGTTAAATTATGTCATCAGGGTGGGGCTGTAATTTGGTAGTACTGTGGCCTTATAAAAAGAGGAAGAAAAAAATCTCTCTCGCTCGCTCTCTCTCTCTGGATGTGAGAGCAACACAAGAAGGTAGCCATCTGCAAGCCAGAAAAAAGAGCCCTCAAAAGAAACTGAATCTGCTGGCACCTTGATCTTAGGCTTCTCAGCCTCCATCATGGTGAGGAAATTCATTACTATTGGCTAAGCCATGCAGCCTATGGTATTTTGCTATGGCTGACCAAGCAGACTCATACAGGGGGCATGATGTGAGCACATGATGGCTAAAACAACATACCCTACCCAGCCTCCTCCCAGCTTTTGCAGCTAAAGTTTCACTCACCTAAGTAGGCTCAGCTTGTTCATCTGTGAAACAATGGAAAACCTCTGGCTTCTGGGAGGAATGGTGGTGGGGATGGGGCATATAGTCATCTGGTGGGTTCATCTTGCCCACTGCACAGACAAAACTGATTCACTGAGACATGGGCATTGCTGTAGAGAAAAGAGTTTAATTATTACAAGGCTAATCAAGCAGAAGATAGGAGTAATTAGTCAAATCACCCTCCCTGAAATTTCAGAGGCTAGACTTTTTCAAGGATGGCTTGGTAAGCAGGTGGCTAGGGCATAGTGGGTGCTGATTGGTTGGGGATGCAATCATAGGGTGTGGAAAATAGTCCTTGTGCAGAGTCAGCCTCTCTGTGGAGGCCATAGGACCAGTTGAATCATGAGTCATGAGTCTAGATAGAGTCAGTCAGTCACCAGAAAGCAAAAGTCTGAAAAACATCTGAAAAGACCAATCTGAGGTTCTACAAGAGCAATATTATCTATAGGGTCAATTAGGGAAGTTATGAATCTTGTGACCACCCCTACATGACTCCTGAATGGTAAACAATGACTAGTTATCACTCGACTATGTACAGATCTTAGCAGAAATTAGGCTTCTATCATAATCCTAATCACATGGCCTTCCATTAGTCTTACAAAAGCAATTTCAGTCCCCAAACAAGGAGGGAGTCAGTTTTAGGGAGGGACTATTATCATTCTTGCTTTTGCTTTTTCAAAGTTAAACTATAAACTAAATTCCACCCATGGTTAACTTGGCCTATGCCCAGGAATGAGGGAAGGCAGCCAGCTTGTGAGGCTAGATGCAAAATGGAGTCTGTTAGGTTAGATTTTTCTCACTGTTATAATTTTTGCAAAGGCAGTTTCAGGAGGGAACAAAATTTTGCTTAAATAAATGATACTTCTTTCATATTTGTCATGATTTATTTCTAGGATGATTCTTTTTAAATTCTATTCATAAAATTTTTAGTATGTATCATTAAATAATACTCTTAAAAATAACTATTATTATCACATTTCTCAAAATTGAAGGAATTTAACAATATCATCAACTATCTAGTATGTGTTCATATTTCTAATTATTTCATAATGCATTAATGTGTGCATTTTCATTTTTACACATTGTTTATTTAAATTGGATTCCAAATGAAGCTCACCAATGTCAATTGGTTGTGATGTCTCTAAGTCTTATAATCTACAGGATCCTCTTCCATCATTTTATTTCATTCAATTTTTGTTGTCATTGATGAAGAAAGAAGAAACAGCATGATGTACCATGTAGAGTTTCCCAGCTGGATAGTCTGGATGTTCTCATTATATCCCCATGGTGGTGTTTTGCTTTTTTTTTTTTTTTTTGAGACAGAGTTTCACTCTTGTTGCCCAGGCTGGAGTACAGTGACATGATCTCAGCTCACTGCAACCTCCTTCTCCTGGATTCAAGTAATTCTCCTGCCTCAGCCTCCCAAGTAGCTGGATTACAGGCATGTGCCACCATGCCTGGCTAATATAGCTCATATAGGACCATCAGATAAATGCTTGATTATTTTCCTTTGTTTATTGATTTTTACATTAATGAGCTGGTTCACTAGCCTTTTCCAAGGGAGACCAATTGACACTAATTCAAGTTGCCTTTTTTCTGTAATATTTTGAGCTTGTGGATTTTAACA
>PVKP010035285.1:0-23233 GCA_004027715.1 Plecturocebus donacophilus | reverse complement strand
ATTGTTAAGCACAATTATTGGCATAAAAGAGGTTTTTAATACCCATTTTTAGACTGCATTCTAGCCTGGGCAATAAAACAAGAATCCCATTCTCTCTCCCTCTTTCTCTTCCTCTTTCTTTCTCTCTTTCATTCTTTTTTTCTTTCTTTTGCTGTTTCTTTCTTTCTCCTTTTCTCTCTTTTTCTAAAAAAAAAAAAAAAGAAAGAAAAAAGAAAATGCCAAACTGCTTTCTAACGTAGGTAGACAAATTAGCATTTCCATCAGCAATGAATATGTTTTAAGTTCCTCAACATTGAACTACCACTTAGTTTTATATACTTTATTTTAACCATACTAGTAGTAGTAAATCAAATTAATATATCTACCTCTCACATAGTTACTTTTTTGTGTCTGGCCAGAGCAACTGAAATCTACTTATTGAACAAAAATCCCTAATGAACTTTTAACTATAGAACTCATTTGTACATTCTATCTCTAAACTTGCCCAACTTAAATATCTCTTATTTTGTATCCTTTGACCTACATTGCTGCATTTTCTCCCTCCCCACCCCAATGTATTTTAAAAGTATGTTCTTATAAACATTTATGTTACTGTTTCTGTGGTTTGATTAATATTCATTAATGTTTCTTTTCCCTTCTAGGTCCATATGGCTCTTTAAATAAATAAATAAGTAATCAAATAACTGAATAACTAACAAGTTTATATCACAACAAATATCACCAGAGGGTGGACGAGAAGAGAAATCACAAAAGTTATCCCTCCATACTTACAAATGATGGTGTTGCCTTCCTGCTGCCTATGAATACTAAATTGTAGTCACACATCCCAGGTGGAGGCCTTAAGGTGAAGCAATCAATAAGCAAGCAGAGTTTCAAAGCCTCCTGTTCACCTATAATTGAAAGACAATGCACTTGGAATAAATATCACAGGCTGAGTCAAGTTTTTCTTTAATTAAGTGGCTCCATTAGGTAAAACAAAACCTTCCACCTACCTCCTACCCCCACTCCTCTTAATTTCAAACTCAGTTTATTACCGATAAGACTGGGTTATTCATCCTACTGGGCTATTTTTATTTGGCTAAATTTTCTAGATAACTTATTGCCTTATAAACAAATCGCAATTAGAAGTGTAAACTATTGTAGTAACATTATTCTCTGGCATATTTTACATGAATAGGTAGGTGGTTAAAAATTGCTTCCAATCTAAATGAGCTTCATTTGTTTGTGTGTGTGTGTTTTGTGTGAAGGATATAATCATTAGCAATTATCATTCACCTTTACATATAAAGAATTATTTTTCTTATGAAAGAAATAAAAGAATTTGGGTGTGTGTGTGTGTGTGTGTGTGTGTGTGTGTGTGTGTTTCTAACATAATTGCTAGATTTAGGAGAGGAAAGCCCCCTAGTGACTTTTTGTTGTTGTTGTTAAAACTTTTTAGAGCACTTTTAGGTTCATAACAAAACTGAGAAAAAGTAGAGAAGTTTTCCTACATAACTCCTGCCCGGACACATGCATAGTCTCCCCTATAATCAACATTCCTCACCATAGGAGACATTTGTTGCAACTGATTACCCTACATTGATACATGCTAATCATCCATAGTTGACATAAGGGTTCCCTCTTGGTATTGTGCATTCTATGGGTTTAGACAAATGTATAATGACATGTATGTGTCATATTGTATCATACATAGTTTTACTGTCCTAAAAAGCTCATTAGCTTTTTAGTTTTATCCATTAAGTCCTAAAATCGGTAAACTAGATGATATTTGGATTATCATTTTTTTACAATTGGGAGAGGAGAGCTGTCTTAGTCCATTTTGTGTTGCTATGAAAGAGTACCTGAGACTGGATAGTTTGTAAATAGGTTTATTTAGCTCATGGTTGTGTAGGCTGAGAAGTTCAAGGGCATGTCTGGCTTCTAATAAGGGCTTCTGTGCTGCCTGAGAACATGGCAGAGAAGGTCCGAAAGGGAGCAGACATGTGCAAAGGCTAAGAAACATGAAGGGTGTCATGGCTTTATAAGAACCCACTCTCTTGGAAACTGTCTATTCCTGCAAGAACTAATCCAATGTCTATAAAGTGAGAGTTTGGTGCTTCCAGAACAGCACCAAGCCATACATGAGAGATCTTTCCCCATAAGCAAAACCCCTCTCACTAACCCAGTCCCACACTGCCTTTCTGGCATGGTCACAGAGGGGATCCAATTTCGATGTTAGTGTTCGTAGGGACAAACAGATTGTATCCAAACCCTATCAAGAACTAAATAGTTTGTGTATATACACATGAATTTTATGGGTCTACACTTTATGTTAGAAAAAAGTTGTGGCATATTGAAGAGGTAAAATTGCAAGTGTAATAAACAGGAAAAGCCACAAATGCAAATCTAATTTGAAGTAAATAAATGATTGACAGTACAATCAATGTGGAGATGACCAAGGAGAAATTTGGGAAGTAGAAGGGCATCAGCAAAATTGAGTATATTAAATAAGACTGTAGTACAAGGTAAGTGTCAAAATGGTAGATACACATGTAAGAGAAACAAGGAATTAGAATGCATAATTTCAATGAGAGTCATAAATTATCCCCTGTGTATATGTTTGTAATGCACATCCAGAACTGAAAATGAAGATCATAGAAAAGTTTAATTTAACATATTTTATTTTTACATATGTACCAAATAATGAGACTTTAAAAGTTAGATATTTCACCATTGAAAATAAAATCCAGCAATTTAAAATACATGCCAGGTAGTTAACACTATTGATAACTATGGTTCTTCTTTGATGTGGTAGAATAATAACACATAAAATCAACCAAATCTCCAAAGCATAGGTTCACAAGTTGAATTTGAATTACAACCATAGATAGATTTTTCTCTAGTTTGGTCCAGCCACCAATGTAACCAAACCCATAATAGTTCTCTGTTAGGCATAAATCTATTTAAAAACAACTTCCAAGCATCAAATTTAGTGTAACTAGAAAATCCTCTGAAGAGAAACACAAACATAAAAATGTTCTTTAGTATCTTGACACATAATTTGCATAATAATGACATCTGAAGTAAGTCAACACGTTTGGTAATAATGGAGTAAATTATGCATCCAGTGCTCATATGTGTAACAGTAAAAATCAATAGATTATCAAACTAATAGATTCTATATAGATGCATTTTCTCATCTCTCTCCATATAAGTCATTTTCCTCGTGGTTTGTTAATGGGAGGTATAAATGCCTGCCTTTAAAAGCCATAGGTAATCTGCTCGTGATTTATGTTCACTATTCTGCCATCTATTTTAATGTAATGTTTCTGATGTTAATTACAGCTTTATGGCACCATTTGGTGATGAAAAGTTTTCGTTTTCATAGAAATGTAGACTGATCCTCTATAGATAGTCCAGCCAATTTAGCTCACTTAATCTTTATCCCAGAGGTCAGAGAAAGTTCAAATAGCTATGTGGCTGAGATGAATACTACTCTGATATCAAAGAGATTTGTATTGTACTGAAAGGCCACAGGTTTACTTCATTGGAGCAAACGAAAAGAAAAATAACATTTATTTTGCAAACACTATGTGCTAGGTCCATTATACATATTCAATTACTTATCCGTCAAACACTTTTTAAAATAGGATTGTTTTCATTTTATAGCTGAGGAAACTGAGGCCTCTGATTAATGAACTGTGTACCACATTCATTAACAGAGTGGAAACACTATTATCTCATTCTTAGCTGTGTCATGAAGATAAATAAGATACTACTTGCAAAATTCTTAAAGAGTGATCTTTTAAAATAAGTGATTTTTTAAAAGAAATTTAGGCTAGGTGCAGTGGCTCATGCCTGTAATCCCAGCATTTTGGGAGGCCAAGGAGGGCAGGTCATGAGGTCAGGACATGGAGACCATCCTGGCCAACAAGGTGAAACCCTGCAGCTACTAAAAATACAAAAATTAGCTGGGTGTGGTGGCACCAGCCTGTAGTCCCAGCTACTTGGGAGGCTGAGGAGGGAGAATGGCTTTAACCCAGGAGGTGGAGATTGCAGTGAGCCTGAAATCACGCCACTGAACTCCAGCCTGGTGACAGAGTGAGACTGTCTTCAAAAAAAAAAAAAAAAGAGAGAAAGAAAGAAATTTAAACAAATTGTGTCTCATGTGGGAGACTGTGCTATTTGCCATATATCAGATATCATGAAAGATTACACATAGGCCATTTGAAATGCTGTAGTCCTCATAAAATTTATTTTCTATGGTATTATATAATGGAGCTAGCCCATCTGAAGAATTTGAGTTAAAAAAAGAGGTTTTGAGTTTGAGATTTCTTGTTACCTAGTTCCATTCAACAATGACCTCACTGTGTTCCTCCTGGCTATTTGTCCCTTTCCCTCTCTCCACCACGGAATGAGATCATCAGGTTTTGTGGAAGCCACATTTTGTATTCACCATTCAGGACAACAGCTCAGAAACCATAGCTGGACAACCAGACAAATTACCTGGATATTTAACTTCTTATCAACCATAAGATGGGTATAAAATGTGATACACATAGTTGTGAAGAAAATTCCCTGAGAAAAATATCCTAACATGTCTTTCAATGTAACTGGAACACAGTGGCTTTTCACTTTTTCTTACTTCTCTTTCTGTTCCTTCCCCAAACAAAGTAAACCAATTACTTTTATATTTAATTTTTAAAAATCATCTTTTTGTAAACTCTTATACATGCATTTACATCATCTGTCATGAAATCCTGACCACCGAATATTGCTATAGCAAGCATCACTATTTTAGGATATCAGCTCTTTCACTTCCGTGTAGACCCCTTACGTGTAACACCAGATGTCCATATGGTGGAGTAACATTGATGTTGTTGTTTGAGAACAAACAAAAAGTTGTTGTTTGAGAATATATTTCCTTCTCCCTATGAAACTAGCTATTTAACAGCCATTAGGTTTGTTTTGTTTGTTTTCAGTGTAATTCCAAGTGGCTCAGTTTAGGCATTGTAAATCTTCCACTGCACTCAGCTTTCTGAATTTTTCAATCTCAATTAACTTTCCCCAAAATGTTGGGGTTGACACTGATTTGCATATGAACTATAAAGTTAAATGTTTCCCCTTATTTAATCGAAGGGACATTTGTGGATACTGAGATACACCAAGTGAAGCATTTAGTGCATCTTTGAAGATCCACGCTGATTTTGTAAAGTTTAATTATCTTATTTATCATTTGCTTCATGACTTTTGAAAACTCATTAAAACATTAATCTACAGCTAAGGTCTGGAGACAAGGAATTGTATCTGCACCATGGTGCATCTTTGAACCAGTTTGTCTTTTATAACATCTTATTTAATCTTGCAACATATAAGAATTTATTTGGGAATTTATTGGCAGTGTGTCATCAAAGTAAAGGCAAATGGTACATTACTTGAGAAGAAACAGTAGCTTTGTTTTTCAGCATTTTGCTTGTTTGCTTAGCTTTGATTTCCTAGGATATTTTATGTTGTGATTTTATGTTTTATTTGAAATATGTATTCCAGGTTTTAGAGAGAAATCTCTTTATAAACCCATAGCTCTTATAACTTGTTAACAGATTAGATGATGTTTCCTTCCCAGTGTTTTATTTTGGATAAGGAAATCACAAAATATATTTACCTTAGCTACATTTCTTCAGCTGTGATCTTAATGTAATTGTGTATTGTATCCTGACATTTATATATAACAATGAATTTTTCCAAAAAATATTTTATTGGCAGCTATAGGGTGTCAGGCTCTGTTCTAAACACTGGGAAACAATTTTGAACAAGAAAGAAAAGCTTCCTTTTCTCCCTTTGGAGTTTACTTCATAGAAGAAGGCAAAATAATAAAGTAAATCAATAAACACAATGATTTTAGTACAAAATTGCATCAAAATTAAACAAAAAAATATGATCAAGAGAAACTGGTAGTGTGTAGTTCTTTAGAGTCATGAAGGAAGTTCTTTGAAAAGAAACATTATTTGAGATTTGAATGGTGAAAGAGGTTGATGCTAAGAGTTATGTGAAGAAGTCTTAGGTAGAAGAGACAGCCAGTGCAACATTCTTAACCTAGGACAAGTTTGGTATATTTAAGTATAAAATATACATATAGGGTATAAAATACTTTAAATATATGATACCTATATATAATATTTATATGTGATATATGTTCATAATATATACATTTACATGTGATATATATATTCATGATATATATTTATATGTCATGTATATATATCAGTGTATCATAATTCTCATATATGATATACATTGATAAATTTATCAGTTTAGAGATTATGAGGTAGATAGTGATGGAGAAGACAGATTCTTATTACAAATTATCCTGAGGTCTATTGAAAGCTTAAGGAGAAGATATTGAGTGGAGCAATTGCAGGGTAGCGATAACATAATTAAGTTGTTTGTTTGTTTGTTTAGTTACTCTTGCTATTTAGTGGGAAAGAAATCTGGGGTAGTAAGAGTAAGCAAGGAAAATGCTGCAGTTGCTCAGATGAAAGATGGTTAAAGGTATGGAAGAATGAATGCAAGTGAGAAAAGGAAGACAATGTCTACAAGCAAACTTTCAGAGAAATGGTATAGAGAAGGGAGAACAGAGACTGCAAGGAAAATTGGAGTTAAACAAAATATTATTTTTTAAAATAACAAGAGACAATAGAATAAGCTATATTTGTATGCTGATCTAAATGTTCCAATTGGTAGAGATAAATTAATGATATCAGTGAGAGTAGTGAAGGTCTTAAAAACACACAGTTGCAAGTTGACTTGTCCCTGTCTTGAGAGGAGCAAGCAGGAACACCACATTAAAAAAAAAAAAAAAAAAAAAAAAAGGAGCAAAACCATATTTTGGGTGTGGATGAGTTAACACAGTCTGGGATAATTGTTGTTAACGGCGTGTTGAAAACTTGGCATTTGGAGAAGACAGCCTCCTGACATAGCGTTGTGCATCTTCATGAAAGGGAGAAGCTGTCTCAGCAAGTCATCTGCCAGCCTTCATCCTTCTTCCAGGGATGTGTTCAATGTAAAAAAGGATTTCAAAGTTTCTATAGTTGGTCATGTGGAGACAGACTGCTGCAGACACACCAGGCTATTTTGTCTTCAAAGGCTATTTTATCAACTCATTGTTGGTAGCATCTGAGTGACATGGGCTGTCTTACTCCATCTTCCCAGTCAGTCAGTATCTCATGATTAGTGTTCACCCAACTAGCTAGGAGTCCTCATGTGGTGTTTCACGAAATCGAAGCATGGCAAATAAGCAATATGACTTTAAGTATTTATTCTGACATATATTTATAAGTAACAGGGAAAGGTAACAGAAAGAATAAATGCATTTTCTTCATAAATATCTTCCACCAAAAACCTCAATGAGAGCCAGGATGAATTCAACTGAGACACCATCAGTGGGAGGTCTCTTTTGTCTTGTTAGCCTATCTAGTTTATAAGCAGTGGTGGAAACCTGAAGTCTAATAAATAAAAATATGATTTCTGAATTTTACAACTCTTCTAAAAAATAGCAAAAACCAAAACTCCCAAAAATTCCATGTATGGAAGTAGCTGGAACTGTTACAATAAAAAATGATTAGGTTGAAGCTAGTAGCAGATCTCTTAAACACATAATTAAAGTGTGGTATTTCGTCTGACACAATTAGTTGCCTGCATGTCAGTTTATCCTAATTAGCTTGGTCGAGTTTGACAGGTATCAGCATCTATTGTCTTTGTGCCCTTGTTATATTCTGGCACATTAAATTTAGTCTTAAAACACACAAAAAATATGTCACAATGTCTCCGGTAAACAAGAGCCTATTTGGAGCACAGAAATGACAGTTTCAATCTCCTTCATTAGAAGATACTGAGAGGATAACAATATGAAAATTTATTCAGCTTCCATTAAATATTTTTGCATGATCAACCTATTCAGTGACTTTGAGGAAAATAGTTTTCTTATAATTTCAGCGTAATGCTAACATAGTTTGATTAATTGCAGTAGAAGGAAGAAAAAAGGACAATGATGTCATCCAATTCTGTGCATTCTCTTTGCATAGACAGAGTATCAATATAATAAGTTAAAATTAAAAATGATTTTAATTGTAAATATATTTTAATATTTATAAAAATAACAGCAATTTGTATTTTTCAAATTTTAAATACATTTTTATATTTAATAAACACATTTTGTCAATGCTTTGAAAATTAACCAAAAAAAAAAGTAAGTAAACTGCTCCCCAAAGTTCATCAGGCATTATTATTAATCTCAAAAATTTCTACTATTTTTGGTAAAAATTGACACATAGCAATAAAGCTCAAGTAGAATAACGGATACAACAAATTGAAGCTCTTTGTTAAGTTTGTTTCCCCAGTATCGTGCTCTATTTATATTTACATTTTTTTTTGTGTGTGTATGTGCAATCAAAATCTGAACATTAGCTCTGTAGAATCATACCATTATCTTAGTGCCTTTTGCAAAGTGTCAGCTTCCTGAATTTCTTGAATAAACTTGAGAAAATAGTTTATCAACTTTTAATTACTTAATCTACCTGTATGAGTGCTATAATACATTCATAAAATATCTGCTAAATAAGTCAAATTATCATCTAGAACTGAGTCCCTCACTGATAAGATTAAGAAGATAAAGATTTACAAAAACTTGGAATTAGAAAATGGTTTTCAGAGATGTTGCCTTCTGCTTATTACTGATATTAAAAGAAAAGCTATTGATTGGAGTAGTCTTACTTTTCTTAAATTATAGAGTTTTTTGTGAATCTATGTTAACATCTAAAACTTATTATGATTTTGTTTATAACCTACATCCTACAATATATTATAATTAAACTGTATACTTCTTGCTCCAAATATTACAGTGCTTAGGAAATGCATTTGCTTCTTTTCAATTTAATTCCATTTAAATTGCTTATTGAAATTTAGTTCAGAAAAAAATGGATACTCAATACATTTTTCCACCTAAAACAATTAATAATTTTGTGTTTTATGCAGATAACCAGTGGATGAAATGGTAATAGTTAAGTGCAGATAGCTACGGAGATATCTACTAAAGACGTATACTGGTATACGCTAATAACAAAACTTATCAATTAATGAAATTAGATGAGAATTGACTTGAATTTACTTGAATTGGTGAGAATATCTATGAATTCATTCTGAAGAGAACTAGCTTTACTTGTGAGAACACAGGAGACATTCACTTCTAGGTATTATTTTTATGCTCAAATAAATGGCTTCACTTAAATGAACAATTTGCTCTTGCTACTTTTTATTTTGTAAAGATCATTTTCTGCACACCTATTAGAGTGGCAAAAGTAAAATAAAATAGCAATTATAAATGCTGGCACAGGCCGCAAACCAACTGGGACTCTCATGTATTTCTGGTGACACAGCCGGTTTGGGAAAGAGATTGGCAGTTTCTTTTAAAGCTGAACATATGATTGCACTAGCCAGCAATCTCATTTATAGGTATTTACCCAAATGACTTGAAAGCTACTTTCATACAAAAACCCATATATGAATGTTTATAACAGCTTTATTCCTAGTCACCAAAAACTGGAAGAATTCAAAAGTTCTTCATCCGATAAATGGGGAAACAAACGGTCTTATAATCCTACAATTGGATACAGTTGTCCTCCTTTGTTCTTGGGGGAATATGTTCCAAGACCTCCAGTAGGTGCTTGAAACATCAGATAGTACCAAACCCTATCTATACCATGATTTTTCCCCTATACATACATCCCTATAATAAAGTCTAACTTATAAATTAGACACAGTAAGAGATTAATAATAATAACCATTAGCAAAATAGAACAATTGTAACAATATGCTGTAATAAAAGTTATATAAATGTGGTTTCCCTCTCTTTCAAAATATTTTACTGTACTCGTGAGCCAGTGGCTTCATGAGTCGACACAGCCTCTCCTGTCATTTTAATATTTTTCAGTCAAATCCTGTTCCTGAAATCTGTGTAACCATCTCTTAGTTGTAGCAAATGGTTCAGTGTGACATTTTCAGGGGATCCCTTGCTGAAGACTTTGTATAGGCTTCATGGTTTGTGGTGCAACACATTGCTGTCAATCAGTACACATTTCAGTTCATGCCTTCCACCCACAATTTTAATGCATTTTCCATTGTAGCTAAGCACTTATCACACACTATAGCGATAACTTTTGCAGTTTGATGACACAGCAATTCTAGCATGAGTGTCTTTCTCGTCTCCATAATTTTATGGGTAGATTTGTTCTGACTATAGATCTGAGGAACCTCAGCAGAATTTTTTTTTTCTTTCCTTAAGTTGAGGAATTTCACCTTTTCACTTAAAGAAGATACTTTATGGCTTCTCTTTGGCATATCTGAATGGCCGGCATCGCTACTCTTGTGTTTTGGAGCCGTTATGAGGTAAAATAAGGGTTCTTTCTTGCACAAGTTCTTAAATACCACAACGGTCAGTCTGAAAACCTAGACAGCTATTAAGTGACTGATGAACCAAAAGGGTCCACAGTGTAAATCTGCTGGACAAAGTGAGAAGTCACATCCCAGGTGAGACAATGAAATGAAACAAGATTTCACTATGCTACTTAGAAAGGCATACGTGTACTCTAAAACCTGTGAATTGTCTATTTCTGAAATTTTTCATTTAATAATTTTGGACTGCAATTGACCTTGGGTAACTGAAAATGTGCAAAGCAAAATTGGCAATCAGGCAGCAGCACTATACTCCTCAACAATTAAAAGGAATAACCACTGCCACGTGCAATAACATGAATGAATTTCAAATGAAAGAAGCCTGGGTCAAAAAGTTTTACTCTACATAATTTCATTCACATGACATTTTAGAAAAATATAAAGATAGGAAACCCATCAGTGGTGTCTTAAAGCTGTAGGGAGTGAGAGGGAATGACTATAAATTGATAACATCGGAAAAGTTTTTGGGTGATGGAACCTTTCTATATTTTGATTACGATGTTTATTATATGGGGTCATATGATACAAAGCATAAAATTGGACCAAAAATGACTGCAAATCACCATGGCATGTGTGTGACTATGCAACAATCATGCAAGATCTGCACATGTAACCCAGAACTTAAAGTGCAATAAAAAAAAAGCAAAGGGAAAAAAATTGTACAAAAAAGTGAATTTTACTCCATGTACCATATAAACAACACCTAATAAAAATATATAATTTAATCATCAATTATCCTTTTTAAACTCATATTATTTGTTTTATTTGTTGGAGTGATTTCTGTTGCCTTAATTGAGTTGACAAATGGTTATTTTGCAAACATTACTGGTAATTAGATCAAAACATATTGTCATTTAGACTATTTCAATTATGCTTAAAAACATTTGAATGATTGAAAGCAAAATGTTAGAAATAAGTGTTGTATTTTATTATATTATACTAATAAAAAAGCAAGTTTTCTCTTTAGAACTTTCTTATGTGGAAACAAAAATCTGCAATTTACTAACAGTTCCAATTACCCTTGTAAAGATTTGTTTTATTTTTAGATTTTTTAAAAAACAAAGCATAAAGACATTTTCCTAAAAGGAAGGCAAAAAATGGAAATTATGCTCACAATACTCACTGCCATTCATTTTATTAGACTTTGTTTTGCAGTCATTAAAATCATTGACTTTTCCTGGGCATGAGGATATTAGATATGGGGACTTCTTTGTCTCTTTTTAAAGTAGTTTTGTTTGAAGTGATTTCATTCTTGTGAAAGAAGCAGAAAGCAGAGATAATTACAGCAGTGTGCTTTACAAGCTCATGGGGTTTCAACTTTTCCATAGTTACTTCTTGAATTAGTTCTATTATAAAAATAAAACCTTTCACAGCTCATTGTCACTGGTGTTATTGCTTTAAATGAATCACTTCTCATCTTTTCTTCTTAATATTTGACAAGGCACAACTATTTTCACAAAAAAAGCTTTTCAGATCAAATTTTAAAATATCCTCTTTAAAAAAAACTTTCTCAGCAGAAGAAAAGTAAAAGACAATTGTCTTTCAAACTGGGCACGTGAAACTTAATGAAATGATTAGCTTTACAAGAAAAGTTTTGATGATTAATCAATTTATTTTTTATGTGTCTGATTGTCTTAGTTATCTCAATAAATTAAAAGCAGAACCATTCCTAATTGAAAAATCTATTACCTCTTGAGAATTTATAAATTGTAAATTAATAACTACATATTTGTTTTTAACATGGAGCTTATCAGAATAAATAAAGTATGAGAAATGTTTCCAACATAGAAACTTCAATAAATATAATGCATTTATCATTTTATTACTAGATTATGGGCTAAATAGCACATTGCCTTTAAAGAAGAATTGATTATTTTGTCTGGCTTATCATCACCGGATCTTTTACCTTTACTGCTTCAAAACTTGAGACCTATTTCCAATCAAAAAACAAACTGAAACATGGTCAATACTTGCAGATCTCCTTGGGTCTCAGGACTATAGTACAGACTGTGATTTCCTACCAGTATGGCTACTGCCTATATTCCTCTTATGTAACAGTCTGAATTATGTTCCTCTTTAAAAAGATTTGTTGAAGTCAAAATCCCCAGTTCTTCCAAATGTGACCTTCTTTGGAAATAGGAGCATTGCAGATGCAACAAGTTAAGATTAGTTCATGTTGCAGTAGGATGGGCTCCTAATCTAATATGACTGGTGACCATGTGAAGATAACCATGTGAAGACAGACACACAGGGAGAACTCCATGAGAAGATGGGGGCAGAGATTGAAATGATGCATCTAAAAACCATGAAATGCTGATAATTGACGTCTATCACCAGAAGCCAGGAAGAGACAAGGAAGGATTCTTCCCTATATGTTTCAGAGGAAGCATAGCCCTATGGATACCCTGATTTTGGGCTGTTTCACAGGATTGTGAGACAACATATGTCTGTTGTTTTAAGCCAACCAGTTTGTGTTACTTTATTATAGCAGACCTAGGAGAGGAATACACTTTGAAAACAAAATTCTCTTCTTCTGGACCTGAAGTGGGTATCAGTCAGAAAATACATTTCTCAGGTTTTCTTGAAAGTTAGGTGTCCTTTGCATCCTGTTAAATGTAATTGTTTGCCTGCAACTCTATGTTTGACTCTTCCATTGTGGAGACCATAAAATTCTGTTAAAAACAACCTCTGACAATGAGATTAAAAAACAAAACCTAATACAATGATTAAGGAGGATGTGATAAAAGAGTGTACATGTTTCTCGCCCTTTTTAAACCTTTTTCAAACTACTGCTGAAGGTCATTACTAAAAGTCTTTCAGTAGATTGAGTATGCAGAGCCTAAGTGTAGATTAATATTTTCTCTATGACAATGAATTAACACAATTTACACACACACACACACACACACACACACTCTTGACACATAATCAAATCTATGGATTAACTGCCACAAATGTTAGCATAGCCTATGACTGTTTTCTTTTTCCCTACTTTGTCCATATCCACATGGGTCAACTAATTTAGTTGTTTATAAGATTGAGTCTTTGTAAGGTAAGGAAATATTAAATCAGACTCAAAGAAGAACAGGAGAAAATTTTTATTTCATTATTTTCTTTTAAAGCCCTGACAGCAGATAGGCTTTCCTACTATATTACTCAGAGATACAAGTTTATTAGATTATGCCATGTGCATGGCTATTTCTTACAGGCTAGTAAAGTTTTACCTCTTGATTCTTTACTCCGATTTAGTATTTAAATTCTAACATCTAGCAGTAGCATAACTCTTTATTACTTAAAGAAATGATCAAAATCCCAAGAGGAAAATTTCTATTCACAGGCTTAAATCAACTTTTAAATTCTAATCCAAAAAAATCTGATAACCAAAAGTAGAACTCTAGGAAATATCTAGAATGTTTCTGAAAACATTACAAATGTTAGCACTGAGAGAACTGATGAGTTCAAAGTTCAGTCAATAACTGTAGACTTAGACAAAATATTAAATTTTCTAGACTCTCAGTATCATTGTGTCTAAAACAGAAAAATAGTATCTGCTCAACATTGATTTGGTAAATATATGAATAATCTGAATTACACTTGTAGAACTGAAATCTAAATTTCAAAGAGTTTATAAAATAACAAAATAATAAAGATCAGATTTTTTCTCAATAACTACTGGTCAAGTAAATGTACAATTATATGTGTATTTATTGTGTATGATTGAGACAGACTTTTATAATTATGTGTGATGATGTTGGAGTGTCAGGATTTTAAAAACAACCTAAAATAAAAAGAAAAACACAGTTGTGCAGTGTTATACTTCTATTAACTCTGTACAAATAACTCTATTATACAAAGAGGGGTTTTCCTTTAATTTTAAGACAATTAAAATATGCATTTTTGTCAGCTGAAAGATTCAAGCGTAAATTTTATACAGCACAAAAATAAAAGCTCTGAGTTTAACGTATAAATAATAAAATGATTAGGTGTTCTTTCACTAATTAAAATGTTATAGAATTAAAATAAGCATAATAGAGCATTTCTATTTTCAATTGTTAAGATTTCCAATTTAAAAACAATCCCCTTTTCTATACACAGCTGGAGAGAGGAATACGGTAATGACTTAGCTTAGTGAAATAGAGAAGGTGTGATTCTGACTTGTCAATGAAAGTTTCTTGCACCCAGCCTATTTGTATTACATGCTTGGCAAATTCCTATAGGTATTTAGGTTTTTGAGTGCAAAAATTAAAACTCTTACCTAGAAGGGAATTAATTCCTATCCTACATCTGGCAAACTTTGTTTACCTCTCATGTGGTCAATAAATAAATTATTATTTAATCATGCACAAAAGTACTTCTCATTCTTCTCTTCAGTTTGGCAGTATTGAAATATTTAAAATGACAAAACAAAACAAAAACCTATACACTCCTTTTGGCTGATCCTTTGGTTCCACACATAGCACCTTTGACATGATGATTATAGCAAGGACTTCATTTCATTTTAAGGCTGGGTGTCTTAAAAAAACAAAACTTCCTTTATTTGGTTTTTATCAAAAGGAATGAAACTGGCCACTTTGTTCTTCTGATCACTTATATTACATAATGTACATCACCAGGTCCACCAGAACATAGGTAGACTCTGAATTTGCATGTGATAAAGCACAATTTATTTTCTTGCCTGGATATTTCTTCCTTTTTTTTCCTAAAAGAAAGACTTAGTCCTGGATTTTCAAAAGGTCTTATTCAACGTGACAACTTCCAGGATCCCCTTCTTATAACCTTGGTTTTGGCCTGATTTCAAGGAGCACAAAAACAGAATTTTGCTTTATGATTTTCTCCACCAACCACTGATGAGTATTCTTAATTCTACTCAATTTGAGCAAATCAGGGACAAAATTATTTACAGCAGTGTGGTGGAGGATTTTATGTAAAGGGTGATCAAGAATACTGATTTGCAGGATTCTGGAATGAATCCTGGGTGTCTTCATGTTTTTAAAGATGAAGTTATTAATTATAATCAGGGAAGATTCTCACTCCATAAAATGTGGTGTCCCACTGACCCCTGCTGCCATCTCCATTTCTGAATAACACAGTATGTCTCTGCTTCTTCCTTCCTGTTTTGGATCCTGCCCTTTACCATGTCATGGGCAGACGTCTCTCACCTCAAGATGGAACATTTCCCTTTATCCCCACTTGTACACCGTGGCCTACTCTATAATGTGCCTGTGCTTCCATTATGTCTAATGACACAGGTTAACACACCCTAGGCACCATTACTAGACCAGATGCCATTTTATATTGTCACTGACATATATCAAGTCCCAGTTCACTATATTCCTTGGGATTGGAAAAAATGAAAATTTTCTTTCAGAGGCCAGTGCTTAATCATAATGGTATTTCTGGCTCTAGTTCTGCCTAAATGTCCCAGTGGGTCAAGTTGTCCTCTAATCCAGTTAATGATCTTCTGGTAGTTAGAACGGATTTTTAAAAATTACAGATATTTTGAATTACAGGATAAGAAAATTATGCTTTCTTTGGTAGGCAACATGAAGCCATTCATTGTAAGATTTTGAAGAGGACAGAAAATGATTATAGTTGCTCTTGAAGAAACTAGTTGAACAGTCTAACTTTGGAGACAATAGGGAAAAAGAAAGCAAGGCTTTTCTTTGCTATGTTCCAGCTGGGTATACAATTGCTTAACAAACCAGTGACTGCTATAGAGGGACTGCTTTACATCGCTTTATAGAACATTTGAAAATGTATACAAATATTTCAGCAAATAAATTTTTATAAGACAAGAGTCATTTTTGTTTACCTTTTTATGTTATTTACAAAAGAGCTGTATGCAAAAATGAAAACGCGTGTAGTATGTTTGTGTTTGCTTCATGTGTGTATATAATCTATATTAAAGCTAACTTACTAGTTTAGTTTGGAATCATTTCTGAAACAATTTATTAAATGGTCTCATTACAAAAGCTAGTCTGGAGTCACTGAGATGCAAAATTTCCAAAGTGCACACCAGTTTAACATCATTTGATTAACCACTCAGATCTCAGGCAGAGAAAAGGAAAGTTAATACTTAAAGGAAATTTGTGTGAAATATTTGGACAAACTATAATCAATGACTGCCTTTTTTTTTTCTTAGTTGAATTAAAGCAAACTTAAAAGGCTTCACACATCACAAAAATTGTTAAGAAAATAATTGTGAATGTAAAATATTCACAGTGTAAATTGAATTGAATGCAAAATGGAAAATAATTATATTTAGTATGAGGGGAAACTACAAGAGCTAGAGAACACTGAAAAAAATATTAAAATTTTGAACATACAAATGTTGTTTTGCATATGAGAATTAGCTACTGTCTTATCATGTTCCGTGGAGTGTCTATATTTCAATTCATGTTTATATGTCCCAGTACCTAGTATAGTCCTTCCAAGCTGATTCACACTCACAGCGAGAGAGAGAACATTTATTTTCATGACTTAGCTTCAGCTATCTGCTTCTCACGATAGATATGAATGACCCTCATTCAAGTGATTAACCAAATGAAAACTTGCTTCCATGTCATTAATAGACCTTTTGCAATAAAATGAAAGTAAAATTAATCTTTTTGGATTAAATAATTGGATGCTTAAGTAATCTAAATAGTAGCTGTGAAGACATGGTCATTGCTACTGTAACTTAATCCTACTTTCTCTTACTATACACATAAATTTTTGTGAGTCGGGAGATACAGCAGTGACTACAATCACAAATGGGAAAATATCCAGGAATTTTACAATGGACTGACAAATAAACGAAAAGAAATGTTAAAATTACATCCTGGAAATAAAAATCACTGGTAGTGCTAGGTTTTCTAAAATGCATTAATGTATTGCCTTCTAGATACATAACAAACGTCTTACTGATAGACAGTTGTGTGTGTGTGCATGTGCATGTGTGTGTGCGTGTCTGAAAGACAGACGTTCATTTGGGACTCCTGAACAGACTTTGATTTCCAGATTTGGTCACTATTTTGGAGTTTGGTTCTGCTCACAGCACTGCATCCTAATTTGAGGTTCTGCCTGATGTCTTTTTCAAAGTGATCACTTTGCAAGTTGTTAAGAACTAGGCAAGCCATTGTTTGCCAGGGTTTGACCAAAGACCAGAATGAGTCACTTCACTTTGAATTCAAGCTTTGGCATGCCTTTCCAAGATCTTTTGAGTGTGTGTATAAAGTGTGTGTATGTATATGCATGGATGTGTGGGCATAATTGGTTAACAGCTTGTTCAGTTCAGTTCCTTAAACAACACTACTTATGAATCCTCTGTTGATAACATTAACATCCATAACAGTAGCACAATAATGGTGGACATCACAGATCTCTGTATGTCCAGTATAGTGCTAAATATAGCCTATCTTCCTGAATTTTTAAAATGTCTTTCTGAGAAAGAGACTATTGTTTGAAATTTTGTAATTAGTCATGCCTCGATTAAATATTTATTGAGTGTTCATTATGTACCAAGCCCCAAAGGAGGTACGGAGGTACAAAAGAGAATAAAACACATAAAGCAGCCTACTTTTGTGGTGTTCACATTCTGATATGAAGAAATATTCAACAAGCAAAATTAAAGCTACTAATTTACATAGATGTTAGAAGCTGATTAGAGCTCTGAAATATAAAGCAGGTAAGGGATGCATAAGAGTGAAGAAAAGGGGATTGCACTATTATCTGTTGCAGTTAATTAGGTTAACTACAACAGGAAGGTAGCTATTGATCAAAAGTTTAATGAGGAGAGACAAAAATTATCCCAGGTAGAGGAATAACCAGCAGAAAAGCCATGAGGTGGAGCTCACCCGATATTTGAAGACCATCTTGGAAGTTGGTGTGTCTGGAATGGCGTGAACAAGGATGATAGAAAAAGCAGGCAAGCTTGGAAACAGAAGGAGTGGGGAAATTGTAGTCTCATGTACACCTTTGAGCACAGGGAATAAGAGCTTATCTATAGGTTTTTAAAGGATATTCCTGGTTACTCCCTAGAGAATATGCTATAGAAAGGCAAATGTGGAGGTAGAGATATCAGTGAAGCAGGTAGGGAATTAAACAGAAAAAAAAGAAGATAATGTGTTGCTTTAGATAGAAGATATTTAAAAATTGCTCAGTCACATACTAAGTAAATTTGAATCCAGGCCTGCCTTACTCTGGGTTTACACCTGTGCATCCTGTGTGCCTGATCCAGCATGACAATGACTCTGTTAGTCTTTGGACTTGAATACAAGTTTCTTTCCTGGTGTTCTGAAAGACATCAGGAAGAGAACCTTGAGACCAAGTGTCATGGTTAGAAAGACTGGCTTTGGTTTTGACAAAATGCTGACACTGGTAAAAGCCCTTGCTGTGTTATAATTTTAAATAAATATTTCCTTGCATTGCACTCTCCAGTGGCTGGGTAGCCCATGTAGAGCAAGGGAAATGAGCATTTCTACAACAATGACATCAGGAAAGCAAGGAACAAGTAGTGCCATGCTACTGAGAGAAAGAAATCAACAGAGTTGCCAATAATTTTTTGTTTTCAGGCTGTGAGAGCAGTTCTTCCAGAAAGGGCACACTGCTGTGAATTCTCCTTACTGTTCTGTGGAGCATGAAAACATGGCAGTTATTCTGTTTATTTACTTTTGAGGGAGTAAGTAACATTTCTGCTCTCCAAAGTTTCAAATCCTATCCTAAATCAATAGGCTTGAAGTGAGTATCTAGATGAATCTTGAGGTAATTTGGAAGATGCTCTAAATCCTGGGGAAATAATGAAAGGATGCATCCTAATGAGGTGGAGTAAAATTAGATAAATAGAATAAAATATATTCATAAAGTTTGTTTTTAGTTAATAAAATGTAATAAAAATTCCATGTAGGTCAAAATCCGTCCATGTAAATTCAAGGATATGTGTATCACCACTTTGTTTTCCAAAAATAAATGCTGAATAATAAGTTTAATAATATGTTGCTCTTTTATTTTTTTTTTTGAGGCGGAGTCTCACTCTGTCACCAGGTGCCAGGCTGGAGTGCAGTGGCGTGATCTCGGCTCACTGCAACCTCCGCCTCCTGGGTTCAAACAATTCTCCTGTCTCAGCCTCCCAAGTAGCTGGGACTACAGGCGCGTGCTACCATGCCCAGCTAATTTTTGTATTTTTAGTAGAGACAGGTTGTCACCATGTTCACCAGGATGGTCTTGATATCTTGACCACGTGATCTGCCCACCTTGGCCTCCCAAAGTTTTGGGATTACAGGAGTGAGCCACCACACCCAGCCAATAATATGTTTAAATTATTTTATATGTCTTTAGAATTATTAGGATGATATTCCAGAAAATCATAGTAATTGGATATTTACCAAGAGAGCATGGATTTGAAATGCAAAGAAAAAGAATGCCTACAGGTTTGCCTGATTTGGATGATGTTTAAGCCTTGTATTTCCTGGTTTTAGACAGTAAAAGTGGCACTTTTTATGCTTGTATAATGTGGCTAAGTACAAAATTAGTACTCTGCACACCGAAGCAGGGGTGATGGTGTATAATTTTCAATATTCAAAAGGCAGAGTTTATAACTATATCCAGGACACACACACACACACACACACACACACACATGCACACACACACCTTATACTAGAAAATATTATTAGAGAACATCAATAAATATGTGATCATGCAGTTTTCAAAATTTAACTACTGTGTTTAAATAGGAATATCTCTTTTTAACACTGTTAAGAATTTTAAATTAGTACTGAAAGAATTGTCTCTTGTTTTAACAGACTCTGTGATTTTTAAAGACAGAATTAAGAAATACATATTTAATATCAACTAACCAAATAGTGATAAATAGTATCTTATTTTCGATTCTTGTATGTTATCGTTTTTAATGCAAACTTCTAAACTGAAATTAGTATTTCAGTTATCCCTTTCTGAATGTCAAGGATCCCATCCTACTCATCATCCATTCACACTCGAAAGTTTCCTTCAGCTTCTATCCTTATCCACTTTTTGTGTTAACTCACCCTTTCTTTCTACTTCTAATACATTTGTCTGTTGCCTTTTCCTTATTATTTTTCACTACTCAATCTGGCTTCATCTTTGCAATCTGGCTTCATTTTATCAAAGTCTCCACTAAAACTGTGTCACTATTTCTGAAATTTTCCTACCTTCAAAGCCAGTGCAAACTTCAGTGTTGATTTTCCTTAATTTATTGGCAACATCTCTCTCCACTGAATATTTCCTACTTTCAAAAAACCTTCCCAATGAATTTCTTGAAAAATACTGTATTGGTTTCCCTATTATTCTCATAATTAATTCCAAGACTTTTTGTTTTATTCTATTTTCTTCTTACTGCCACCATTTAAATGTTGTTTCCCAGTTCTCTATGAAGAATCCTCTTCTCAGTCAATCTGCATGTCTATTCCATGCCACCATACTCATTTGCCTTCTTTCACTTATTACCAAAAACAGGGAAGTCCAAATGTACATAAATAGCCTAATATCTGGTCCTCTAGTCTGAGAACCACCATATTGAACCTCTGCTTTTGGATTGTCTTATTACCTCAATCACAACCTTTCTAATAACAAATTTATTTGTCCTCTGTGAATGATCCTCTTTTCAGCAATCTTTTGTTTTTTTGGACAGAACATCGCCCGGTCACCCAGTCACCCAGGCTGGAGTGCAGTGGCACGATTTCGGCTCACTGTGACGTCTGCCTCCCGGGTTCAAGTGATTCTCCTGCCTCAGCCTTTCGAGTAGCTGGGATTACAGGTGCGCACCAGGACACCCAGCTAATTTTTGTATTTTTAGTAGAGACTGGGTTTCACCATGTTGGTCAGGCTGGTCTTGAACTCCTGACCTCGTGATCCGCCCATCTTGGCCCCCAAAAGTGCTGGGATTACAGATGTGAACCACCATTCCCTGCCCTCAGCAATCTTTATGATAGTGAAAAGAAGCTCATTCAATGAATGTTCCAAATAACCATACCAGAAACATCATTCTCATTGACCCTGAGTAGTATCTAGTGGTATTGTTTGTCCTCCCAAAACTCATGTCGAAATTTGATTCCTAATGGGGCAGTGTTTGGAGGTGGGAGTCTAGTGAGAAATGTTTGGCTTATGCAGGTGGATCTCTCATGAATAGATAATTGCCCTCTCACAGCGGGGAGTGAGTTCTTGCTCTTGCAGAAATGAACTGTTTGGTAGGTGCAAAAGTAATCGCAGTTTCGGCTATTATTTTTAAGTAGCAAAACCACCATTACTTTTGCACCAACCTAATAATGCCTGGGAAAGAAGGTTGCTAAAAAAAAGCCTGGCATCCTTGGTTTTACTCTTGTTTTCTTTCTCATTTTGTAATCTCTTTGCACATGCCCACACCAAGTATTGGTTTTCTGCCAAGTATTGAAAGAGCTCGAGGCCCTCACCAGATGCAGCTGCCGAATCTTGACCTTTCTAAGCCATCAGAATTGGGAGCCAAATAAACCTATTTTCTTTATAAATTCCCTAGTTCCAGGTATTCTGTTATAGCAACACTAAATGAACTGAGGCGGAAAATTGGTACTGAAGAGTGGGGTGTTGCTATACCGATACCTGAAAATGTGAGAGCAGCTTTGAAACTGGTTATTGAGTAGTGGCTGGAAGAATTGGAAGAAGCAGTCTAAAGAGTCTGTATTGCCGGGCTCAGAAAAAGACAAAATCACAAGGGAAAGTTTGCAACTTCTTAGACATTGGTTATGTGGTTATGGCCAAAATGCTGATAAAAATATGGAGAAAAAAGGCCATTTTGATGAAATCTTGGGTGGAAGTGAGGAACAACATCATACTGGGTACTGCAGGAAAGGTCATCCTTGTTACAGTGTAGTCTTAGGGCATAAACACAATCTACCCTCCCATCAGAGGCCCACAGCAAAGAATTTGGCTGCATTGTGTTCATACCCTAAGAGTTTATGGGAGGCAGAACCTAAGAGTTATGAACTAGTATACCTAACAGAAGAAATTTCTAAGCAGCAAAGCAATCAAAAAGCTGTGTGGTTATTTTTAACAGCTTACATTGAGTTACAACCACAAAGGGATAAACTAAAGGCAGCATTTATAATTAAAAGGGAAGAAAAGTGTAAACATCTGCAAAATTCACCACTTGGCCATTTGTTAGAGAATGAAAGAGCATTTTCAGGAGAGGAGTCAAGAGTGTAGTCTCTAGGACTCTTCCTAAAGGGATTAGCACAGATAAAAGGGAGCTGGGTGCTAATAGTAAAAACTATAGGGAAAAGGCCCTAAAGATATTTCAAAAATCTCCTAGACCACCCGTCTCCTCACAAGTCCAGGAGACTAGGAGAACATAATATTTTCAGGGGACTGGCCCAGGGCACCTCTGCCTTGAGCTGTCTTAGGATATTGTTCTCTGCAACCTGGTCACTTCAGATGGAGCAGCCATGGTTCATGTTGCCCCCGGTGAGGTTCACATCACCACTTGCAAGGGCACAAGTAGGAAGCTTTGGAGTCTAGATAGTCTTAATTCTGCAGGCACACAGAATGCAGGAACTATAGAGAGATGGTTTCCTCTATTGAGGTTTCAAAAGATGTACAGAGAAATCTGCAGGCCCAGGGAGAGACTAGTCACGGGGACCAAGCCGGACCAAAATATCTCTACTAGGGCCATACAGAGTGGAAATCTAGGGTAGGAGACACTGCAGAGAGTGGCCACCAGGGCAATGCCTAGGGTGGGGATGCTGCTGGAACCCTAGAA
>PVKP010035284.1:0-23456 GCA_004027715.1 Plecturocebus donacophilus | reverse complement strand
TCATGTGCAGGGTTGTGGTAAAGCTAGCACATATGGAGGTTTACCCCAGTTATGTGGGCAGAAAATATTAGAGCCCAAGCTACCAAGGTCAGAAGGCCTAGCTAGCTAAGAGCTTCATATGGAAAAAAGCCTTTAGTCAATGACAAAATGAGAGAAACATTTTTTTCAGGCAGTGTATAGTCAAGAATCTATTTCTTGAGTGCTAGAATTGAAGGTTGTATAAAAACACTTATTACTATCAAATTTCAAAGAACAAGTAGAGCAAGTAAGTTGAGAGAGAGATAAATCTTTCTTGGACGACATTTTTGCAAAAATACTATGAGCAAAGCAGTGTAAAAATATTTAGAGAGAGAGGACTACGAAGATAAAACACCTATATCAAGAAGTTTATATTAAAATTGAGAATATAAAACAGATATTATGAGATAAGTCCTGCTGGAGAGATAGAGCAAAACAGATAAAGAAAGGATAACTGTAAACTCTAGGGAAGAAATGTCACAAGCTCAGGTGAAAGAAAATACATTAGAAAAGGAAAACTAGGTATTTTTCAGTATACATATTCAGGCTGGGAGAGAAAAGCTGGTTCAGAGACTAGTGAAAACTAAACTGTTCCTACAAGGACTTTAAAATTAGATCAGCATGTGAGTAGGCTTGGAGGCCTGCTGAAGAGGGAGCTAGAAGAAGGAAGAGCACGTGATTTCTGAGAAGTGGTGTAGCAGTAAGATTAACAACACAGAAACTAAACTAATAATCATGTTTTTGTCACTATTGTGCTGTCAGAGACAAAAATCTGTTGAAATAATGAAAAATACTAATTTTGAGAAATATCAGTATGGCAAAACCCAAGAAATACTTATCAAATGAATATACTCAAATTGCAAGATCAAACATCTGTTAATTGTAGTAGGTAAGTAAAAGGAAACATTCAAAAAAAACTTTCAAAGGGAAAATATGTAAATTAATCAAAGTATCTTCATAATTGATAAACGCTTATTGAGCATCTATTCATATGCTATCCATGTTTTAAAAATACAGAAGTGACTAAAATAATTATTGCTGAAAATTCTGTGCAGTATTTAGAAAGACTGAGTAGGGATAAGCATGCATTTCTCTAAGATTATATTACATTATGATAAGGTTTATGGAAAAAATGTATATACTTGTGTATATGTAAAAATAGAAAAGATCTAAAAGAACTTTTTCAATCTCAAAACAGTGTTTACATAAGAAGAAATGTAGCAATGACTGTTGAGTATAAATATCTGTTCTCTCTTTTCTTAGTAATACAGCTCTTGAATCATAATAGCCAGATACAGACTTCCCACAATATGCATTTCCCAGCTTCTCTCCTGAGCTAGCGTGGTCATGTGACTAAATTGCAACCAATGATATTTAAGCAGAAATATCATGTGATGCCTCTGAGAAATGTTCCTGAAGGATTATTATCCTTATTCTTATCTTTCTCCTTTCTCCTGGCTGGAATGTTAATAGGATGGCTGGTGTTCAAATAGCCTTCTAAAGACATGAATTGGAATCTATGTACTGAGGAGAACAGAGCAATGAAAAAAATAAGTTTGGTTCTTAACTCTGGAAGCTTGATCAACCTGGGACAATCAGCCAGGGAACTTCTTACATATTGGTTTTTAAGCCAGTGATATTTTGGGCATTTCTTTTACCTGCAGAAAGAAAATAGGCTGATTTTATATAATTTGGCCCTTTAAAAACTAGAATATATTGATACACAATTTTTACAGTTCAGTGTTTATTTATTTTTCATCTTAGTTTTGCTTTCCTATGGTTTATAAACAGTAAACTTATTATCCTATTCTGTGATATATAAAAGTTTTACTATGTTTGGTTTTCACATTGGCCCAACTTCCATATTCTGCTAAATAGACTCAAATAATTTGAGTTATTGCACTTCACTAGGAATCCAAGTTAGAAAATTCCTTTTCCACATTTTTAATACCTAAAATTTGGGAAATGAATAACATTATAAATACTTGAAATTAATATTCACTTACTTTTCATGTTTAAGCCCTGTTGAATTATTTATTTTCCTGTCTCTACAGAACTTGGAAGACATTTTTACAAATGATTTCATTATAGAAATTTTTTAAAATTTTGAGATATCAATTTACTGAAGATGTTGAAGAAAACATAAGTATCTACCTTCCCCTTTTTAGATCTCATATGACAAATAAATAGGAAATTAGGGGAAATTTTAAAACATTACTCTAAATTAAGTAAGGGTGCCCCCCATGAACACGAACTGGCAGATTTCAAAGAAACACCCTCCTAAGAAATTGCTTTTTATATGACCCTGAAAAAATCCACTAATTGTCTTAATTTGGAAGAGTAAAAACTGCAGAAAAGAGAAAGATAGAAGCTTACCAGGAAGCATATTTTATTGCCAGTTTGCTGTTGTGGCTCAGTAGCAGCACTTCTGTTATCTTCTGCATGGCTTCTCAACCATCAGTAAGCAAATTAGGACTCATTCATATGGTGATCCAGGGTTCCTGGCACAGCAAGAGAGATGGCAAGCCCATTGTGCCAGCCCTCCAGTGCTCATTTGTATCACATTGCTTCTTTCCCATTGACCAGAGCAAGTCCCTGACTAATCCCAGATTTAAAGCATAGGGAAATAGACTTTACCAATTGTTGGAAGAGCTGAACAGTACGTTGCGAAGGGGTGGGTTTACCAGAATAAGAAGCACTTCGTGGCTATCTTATGTAATCTGCTGTGCTGATGAGTTAGACCGAAAATGAAGAGTAATAAATTCAAATTCGTAATAGAGATGAGGCTGTTAAGATAAAAAAGTGAAGTTGGATATAGTACCTATGCATATAATGTGCTTGAATGGTAAGAGCTAAAGTGAACTGAAGATCTCATGAACTTTCCAAGAGGGCATTGTCTCTCAGATTCAACAAGTTGCTGAAACAGACTCCAACATTTTAATATGAAATTGTAAGTTTGAATTTTCATGTAGAATCTACCAATTTTGAATTCTGTCTAAAGTCTTTTAAAACTGGTCGAACATAAACGCATCTGTGAGTTACCTATGAACCATGGACCATCAACTTGCAAGTTTTGGTAGAGAAGAATGAAAAGATAACATTTTTAAACTTTATTTAATATAAATAGTATAATTAATATAAATTTTATGTAAATTTGTGTCCTACAGAGAGTGAAGACCCATAGGTTAATTATATTGATAGTATATCATGTGCTCCCAAACTCCAAAATTTATATACAACATAAGAAATACCTGACAAATTACCTGACTAAAATACAATAAAATTAAGATAAATAACATTTTAAACAAAGGCACAATCTCAAACCACTTGGAAATAAAAATAGCAAACAAATAAAAACTCTCCTATTCTGTTCCTAGAGCAAAGAGGAAATAAAAACTAAAAGTATAGACTATTTAGAAAATAATGATAACAAAAGCACAACATGTAAATTGTTCTTAAAACTTTGCTTACAGAATATGCTTGTGTTCAAACTCTAATTACTAAATTAAAATAATGAATCAAGACTTCAACTCAATAAACAAAATATAAAGCCATTAAAGTTTAAGTTAAAATGTATTAAAATTTATATATTAGAATTCATAAATCAATAGGGTTAATTAAAGGGAAAAAACAGTTCTTTGAGATGTAAAACAAAAAGCCTTTGGCATGTCTGGTTTCAGAAAATGAAATGCATAAATAATACTATCAAAAAAGAGTGTGTATACCCCAATTAAGAAAAATTTTCGCAAACATGATAGAACAATAAGTACCAATGTATGCTGATTATATTGAATAAAAACTTAAGACATGAATTATTTTCAAGGAAAACATCCTATCATTAAAATTGACTTAAGGAGAAATAGAAAAAAATTAAATATATGTCTAATATGACAAAAATGTAATTTGTTTACAAATTAATAATGTTATACCCTACCTGTTTTCTTCATTTCAGGAAAGAATAGGCCAAATGATTAACACATTTCATAATAGTTACTCATAATTCTGAGAAGTAAGAGTAATTCCCCCAAAAATGGCTGACAATGAAATCACATACAAAAAAGAAAAAACATCCAATGTCACTTTAGTAAATGTGTGGATTCTTTTACAAAATTCTTTTGGATATTAATATTCAAAAATCTTTAAATGTTCTTTTATATTTAATCCATCAGCCATATTTGAATATAGAAAGTATTACCAAATAGGGTTTAATACAGAATGAGCTTTATTCAAACAAAAGATAACAGGAGAATCTTTGGCAAAATGACTAATAGTAAGCAAAGTTGGAGACCTAGATAATAGATAATAATAGGAAATCATCATACGTTCTAAAAATGAAAGAAAGATATTTTAAAAATCAGAGGAAAAGGGGAAAATAGGGGAAAATAGGATATTTTGATGCAGTTTGGGGAATAAGTGGAAGTAACAGATTTTATTTAAATTTTTAAAAAACGGTTAACTGGGAAAAAAGAGTAAAGGCATTATAAAAGTTGTAAATATTGAGGTAAAAACTATAATAAAACTCCAAATCTTTCTAGATAGCAAAATAAAAAACAAAGAAAACACACTACATAGAAAAACACAGTAAATATAACAAAATCTACACGATAACAAATAACATGAAGAATAGATTAAATAAGATACATTTTTGGAATATGGATCAAACACTATGCTCTGATAATATACCATTGTCTCAAGCATATGTGGAACATTGACAGAAGTCATATATTGATTGGCCTGGAAGAAAACACTATTAAGTTTCACTTAGGTAATTTATTACAAATTGTATTCCCTGATCAAAATACAATAAAACAACTAAAAATTTAGAAGAATAGTAAGAGAAGGCTTTTCACCTGAAATTAAAAAATCATTATGTTAAACAACTGTAGAAAAGAGAAAAAGAAACAAAAATTAAAGTATTTTTAAAATTAATGGTAATAAAAATACTATATATGGGAATCTGTAAAGAACATTTAAAGGCGTAATAAATAGTCTTGGCTCAGTGCAGTAGCTCACACCTGTAATCCCAACACTTTGGGAGGCCAAGGTGAGTGGATTACCTGAGGTTAGGAATTCGAGACCAGCCTCACAAACGTGGTGAAATGCCATCTCTACTAAAAATACAAAAAATTAGCTGAGTATGGTGGTGCATGCCTGTCATCCCAGCTACTTGGGAGGCTGAGACATAAAAGTTGCTTGAACCCAGAAGGCGGAGGTTGCAGTGAGCCCAGATCGTGTCACTGAATTCCAGCCTGGAAGACAGAGCCAGACTCTGGCTAAAAAAAAATCAATAAAAATGAAAGACTGGAAATAAATAGATTTGATCCTCATATCTAAAAACAAAGTACAACAAATTTTAAAAGATGACACAAGGAAGACAATAAAAATAAAAGGAGAAAACAATAAGATAAATACCAGAAAAAGTAGATCAAATTAATAAATTAAATCCTGTTTTTTAAGAAAGTATCAATATAAGAGATAAATTATTAGCTAATTTAATCAAGTAGAAACAGGAAAAGTATAAATACACAAAGTAGGATATGACAAGGGAGTAATAATTATTGATTGATACAGGGGAAAAATTAGAACAGATTACTTTGCACATCTCCATGCAAATAAATTTGAAAAACTGAGCGATACTGATAATATCTTTGGAAAAATATGATTTTCCAAAACTGACTTCCCCTCCCACCCGCTTCCCTTCCCTCTCCCGCTCCCTTTTCCTCTTCCACTCCCTCCCATTTTTCCTCTCATTTTTCCTCCTTCCCTTTCTCTTACAACCTTTCTTTCTACCTTTAGCATTTCTTCAATCCTTACCTTCTCCCCAAGCAAACCTGGAATCTTTACACTGTAATATTATTTGAAAACCAAAGAAAAGCAAATAATATTAAAGAAAACTATCGGCCGTTGCAGTGGCTCACACCTGTAATCCCAGCACTTCGGGAGGCCGAGGTGGGCGGATCACGAGGTCAAGAGATCGAGACCATCCTGGCCAACACGGTGAAACCCCGTCTCTACTGAAAATACAAAAAAATTAGCCGGGCGTGGTGGCACGCACTGTGGTCCCAGCTACTTGAGAGGCTGAGGAGGAAGAATCTCTTGAACCCAGGAGGCGGAGGTTGCAGTGAGCCGAGATTGAGCCACTACACTCCAGCCTGGCGACAGAGCAAGACTCCATCTCAAAAAAAAAAAAAAAAAAAAAAAACTATCAAGAAATTTCACATATTTACAAAAATTCATTCTCTTGAAGAGAGAAGGAAACAAATAGTTTAGAAAGTTAGATAGGCAGAAGTAGACCCAGTACTTGTTAAATGTGTGCCAAAACTCTTCAGTAAATATTTTGCTTCTGCTTTGTGCAAAAAGTATTTAAAGTAGGAGTGGATGAATTTCCTGAGGTGATATGTGAATTACTACAAGCAATATGTACACAACATGAAAAAAAAGTGTTATTTAGTTTGGAGTTGTCATATTCAAAATCAGAAAAGAAATGTTTATTCTGATAGAGAAGTGAGTTTGGTGTTATTCTTGAATAAAATTACAGAATGGATGATTAATCAGTTGTGTTTTAGATGATTAAAGCAGCAGTTCATTTTTTGATAGCATTAGCTATTCATGAGCAGATGAATATCTGATTACATATGTATTTTGAGTTCAATAATGCCTTTTACAAAGCACTTAAAACCCTATGGATAAACATGGCTTGATGAAAGTGTAGAAAGAATATTTATAGGTGATTGAAAAGCCATATCGAAAGTGTTAACTAGTGAGCTATCATCAAAGTGCATAGAACTTTAGAGGCATGTTGCTTTGAACATGTCAATGTATGTTTCATCAATACTTTACTAGTAATGTGAATGAAGAATTAAAGGCCTGTTTCTCAAACTACTAAATGGCTCAAAGCTGGAAAAAAAAGTTGACATAATGAATGAGAAGTAAAGATCACAACAGATGTGAAAGATTCAAAAGAAGCGAAGAATGAAATTAAAGAGATAAACATAAAATCTAACATTTGCTTCAATTGTGTAAGACTGGGCTAATAGTTTGATAGTGTTTGTTTAATAATATTTTTAAAATTTTGTGTGACCTTAAATTTAGCATATGAGACCATTAAAAGTCACCTAATAAAAATGATTCGACTCCAATTTTATTTAAAAAGTATATCATTTATATCAGTTGAGGAAACTGTTTAGACTATGTTCACAGGAGAATGACAAATATTTTGAGGGCTAGAAAATCATATCTTGGGAAAAGGTTTGAAAGCTTGTCATAGGGCAGATCTATTTAGATTGATAACATAATGCATGGATGACAAAACTAAGACATTTCATAAAAAGTGTAGGGAAGGAGGTATTAATTTATTATAAAAGCAAAGTTTAATAATTTGAATATTTCAAATGTAAATTTTTGATCTTAGAAAAAGCAATTGGACTTGGTGTAATATTAAAATAATGTATGCAAAACACATAACATGACACTTGGTATATAGCAAACACTAAGTAAATGCATAACTATTAATACCAATATAATGTTCTTAGCATTACATCCAAGAATAAATTAGATTTTTACTTGTTACATATAATAATTTATTTCAGATTAAATTTGGAGTAAATGTATTTCAATTTCGTTAAGCTGCTAAGATTGAGTGATTATACTGCTTATTAGTCATGCTCCATTGTATCATCCATCTACCTCTTTTTCATGACTTGAGGGAATGTAAATCTTATATGATCTCCCAAGGAAAATATTATGACTATATAATTAAAATAATTAGAAAAATGTATTTATATTCCATTTTTAGTGCTAGTCCTAATCAAAATTTAAATAATCATTTTACATTAAATATTTAACATGTATTTTGTAATATATTGTATTTACTATAGTAGATGCTTAATTATCTTAGCTATTTGCAAATAACATAAGCATAAATATACTGATAAGTCAAGAACCTTACTTTAATTATTGACATAATTATTCAGGATATTAATATTTTATCTTTGCCATGAAACAGTCAATTTTGATATTGCAATTTTCTTTTTTAAATAACCCTCTCTGTTGGGAATGCTGACAAAAAGCTGGAAGAGATTTATAATAATTAGGTAATGAAAGTTTAGTAGGGGGTCCCTCTTCATTTATTCACATATTCTTGGCAAGTATTTATTGACCACGAATTCTATGCTAGAAAATGTGATAGATATTTTTTTTAAAGTCATAATCCTTGCTTTCATGGAGCTTATGGCCTAGTAGAGGAATCAAACCTTATTGAAAAGATCATATAAATGTATATAAGATTACAACTGTCATAATGACTAGCAAAGTGAGGGATGCAGGCTTCTGATAGTGTAAATAATAATTATTATTCTAATCAAAGAAATAATTGATAGCTTCCCTGTGAAAATGAAAATTGAGCTGACATGTGAATACAAATGAGAGTTTACTTGAAGTTTCAGGAGGGTCAATCCAGACTGTGGGAGCAGCATGTACAAAGATTGTGCATCAGGAAAAAGTGCTGGAAGGGAACATGGTACAGTATGAATATATTGAAGCAGGTTGGGAATAGTCTACCTAAAGGTGTGTAGACCATGTTAAAATAAAGGTTTTCATCTTTCTCCTAAGAGCAATGCAAATTCATTGAAAACCTTTAAAGTGTGGCAGGAGACAAGATCAGATATGTTCTACAGAAAGACTGCTTTGGCTACAGTAGGGAGATTGAAGAGGAAGAAAGGTGGATTTCAGTTAGTCTTACAAGGAGCTGGAGCCTAGGAAAACAATGATGAGAGCTGGAAATAGTAGAGAGATGAATGGCTATTAGGATTCTCAGGAAGTAAAATCAATAGTGACAGATTTGACAGGGGACAGAGACTGGAGAATATAATGAGGCTAACAAGTTTTATGACTTATGTAAAAAGACGCCATTCATAAAAGCAAGAGATGCTGGAAGCGACTGGTTGAATATTGTGAGTATGATGTTGGCCATGTTAAATGTAAATTCGAGGTGTTTTTGAGACATTTAGTAGAAATGTCAATTATGTAGTTGAATAAATCAGTCTGGACTCCAGAGCTCAGATACACATCTAGAAATATACGTTCGTAAAATTGTGTGTACATGGGGACACTAGCAGTAATACTCATGGATGGGATTGCCCAGGCAGAAGATCTCAAATGAGAAAAGAATGTAGGCCCAAGTTCAGGGAATTGCTAACATGAGCTTGAAAAAGGAACTGAGAAAGGGGTATATGTTAAGTCATGAAATTCAAGGGAAAATTGTGTTTGTGATAGAGGGAGAAATTATCAATGCTAAATGTTGTCAAGAAACCTGATCAGATGAGCTTTGAGGTGCATGCACTTGATTCCACAATATAATAATTAAAAAGTACTTTTTTCCATGAGGAATAGGGTACTCAACAATAAGGAAAAAAAAAGTCTTCTCAGACTGACTGGGATGTATAAAAATAGAGAAAAGGTGGTAACACGGAGTAACCAAAGGATAGAGAGGATAGAGGGAGGGGCTCAATCTCTTTGATTTCATTTTAACAACAAACAAAGAATGTTTTAATGGGAAATCTAGTTAATAGGATGATGTCGAATTCATAAAATGGGAACTTAAATAGCTGAAATGGAGAGTGGTTGATACTTTTACTGATGGAAGGTTAGCCTGAGGAAGAAGGACAACTCCTGTATTGTAAAAGGGGTTAAATAGAGTAAACTGGGTATGGGCGATAGGTTGGAACATAAAAATAAGTATGAATTTTAATCTCATATCTTCTGTGTTCTCTATATAATAACAGTGGGAGTAAAGATGTGAGAAGTCATTGTAAAAAGTGTACAAGTGAGTTGACCAAATAAATAAATACCTAAATGATTGTCTTTGATTATTTCTGGGTTTGTTCCTTATTAATATTTAGGAAGTTTTAGGACTGTCTTTCTGAATTAGTGGTCCTTCGCATTTTTTTGCTTCAGTGCAGCACCTCTAACACAAGAAAGGACTACCACATACTCATTATCCATCACAGTGGGCTGCTATATCATTGATTCTGAAGGATGGAGTGAAGCACCTTTTTAGGAAGGACTATACAAAACTTAGAGACAGGAAAGTGTGTGTGTGTGTGTGTGTGTGTGTGTGTGTGTGTGTGTGTGTGTGTCTTAGAAATAGTTCATTATATGATTCTGATATGCCTTCCATGGAAAGGCTAGAAATTTTTCCTTGAAAATAGAATAGCCAAGAATAGCCAAGTGTTGAAAATAGGCAGAATTTAGGAATTTGTTTATAGATATATGACAAGTAATTGTTAAGTTTAATAAATAGTTTGGCACATACAAATAATCAGCCTTTTCCTAAATAAGTAAAAAATTTTAGATATTTTAATTCCATTTTAGAAATTCACTTTGTGATGTTTAGAAGTATCCATTATTAAAATCAGTAAAGTAACCATTCTAATTTATAATCGTTTAAAGGTAAAACACATAATTACTTATTAGGAAAATATTTATAAACATTTAATACATATTATCAACATGTTGTCAGTAAATTCCTGCTCAGGTGGAATTTTCTGACTTTGGCTGAGTTGTTAAATGCTTTGGGTCACTAGTGATCAATTAGTAAATTACTGATCCATAGTACTTTAATGGCCTGAAAAAGTAAATGCATCTTCTGAGAGCCTAATTGAATCTTGGAGAGTTATTTATTCATCATTAAGATCCAGATAAATGAGTCAGCTCACAATAATGATACTAAACAGTTACATTTATTTCACAAAGAGATAAACTAAAGCTCAGAAAAGATGGGACAAGGGAGCTAAAGATCCAGGTTAGATTTTCCATCTGAAAAGACCCAATTCCCAATATCTTGCTGTAAAAAATTAAATACATATATGAGCTTGAAAGCAATATTTTTCTGCAAGTTCATTTTCATATAGTGTTATTAAGTTTAATACCTTTCAGTAAATAATTGTAGATCCATGGTACATATGCTAATATGATCTTGTTACAATGTAAACAGTGAAGTTTTAAAACAGCAAATTTTTACACTTTTAATATAAAAATTTTCCTGGAACCAATTACCCTGAGTGCTTACTATATGGTTCATTTGGAAAATGAATGATGGCTGCAATATGGTAAAATGATTATGAGCACAAGCTTCAGAATAAGAAAAACATAGCTTTAATATCTGGCTTCTGTACTTATTAACTGAGATCTGAACAATGAACTTAAACTTTCTAAGGTTTAGTTTCTCCGCTTATGAAATGGAGAGGAAAACCCATAATTCATAGCTCATTGTAAGGATCAAGTAAAAAATAATGGCTTAAATATTTAACAATGGGCCTCACAACAAATATATATGAGCTTGGTACACACAAACATACAAACACATACCCACACTGCTTAACTTTAGCTAGAATATTTTTAAAAGCATTATTACTTTGAGCCTAGATTTATCCAGTTTTTGTTAGCATTCCACTATGCGTGTTATTTTTCATGTCTTTCTTGGGTTTTGTCTCCATAAGCTATAAAACAAGTTTTCATTTTCTTTCATGAAACAATTAAAAGAAAAATAATGAGAAAATGTTCAACAAATAATGTACTAGTGTTTGTGTTTGTCTGGAAGGAACATTTTGCAGCTTTAAACACAGCTGAAGATCATTATTTCAAAAAAGATACATATTTTAGATACTTAAATATGTATCATCATATTATGCAATTTAAATGTGAAATCATCTACCCTCTGCTTTACTGAGATTCTGTTATGTTTTAAATAAGTAAAATAGAATATGCTGTAACTAAGAGTGCTATCACTGAGAATCTAAAATGACACATTAAAAAGGGGATTATTATTCCAAGAAGAATTATTTTTCCTTAATCATTAATTGTTCATTAAAATGTTTCTGAAATTTATACAATACAATCATAGTAGTGACCTCTGGCATAGGACAAATTAGTGTTGTGGAAACTAACAAATCTGTTTAGAGCCCAATAATATGAATTTCTATGCAAAGAAATAGAAACTAAAGGTAAAATGCCATGTTGACATTTCTAAATAACCTACCTAATAATTTACATGTTAAGAACATATTGAATATCTTGGGAACGTGTTCCTAGAAAGGAATCTCCAATATAAGCTTTTCCTTTACTATTAATGATGGCTTTGATAAAAATGACCCAGGAAAAAAGATAATTTTCTCCCTGCATTATCTGTGTCTTAAATATTCTTCACTGATTTTACATGCACTGATAACATAAACAAGGTAATTTGTCTAACTCTAGTGGGGCAAGATTTTCAGTAAGAAATGCAAATTTCACATATGGCTCTTCTGTAAGAAGACTTTGCAGTGTTTTTCAGTTTATATAAAAAGACTTATATTGCCTGAGGCATCTATTTTTTTTTCCTCGAGGCAAGCTGAAGTGGCACAAATGAAATTGTTTTTCACACTGTTAATGTATTCCTTTCTCTTTCAATTTCTCAGAGAGCCGACATAGGGATTTCTGCTTTAACCATCACTCCAGATCGTGAGAATGTGGTGGACTTTACAACACGTTACATGGACTACTCAGTGGGAGTACTACTTCGAAGGGCTGAAAAGACAGTGGATATGTTTGCCTGTCTTGCACCATTTGATCTCTCTCTATGGGCTTGCATTGCTGGCACAGTCCTTCTGGTGGGTCTACTGGTCTACCTCTTGAACTGGCTTAATCCCCCACGATTACAAATGGGATCAATGACATCTACTACTCTCTACAACTCCATGTGGTTTGTGTATGGATCTTTTGTACAACAAGGTAAGAAGCAAAAGTACATTCTAATATTTAAAACAAAACTAGAATGTGGTGTTTCCAATGCCATGCATTCAGTTAATAAGTTTCTGTATCTGACATCAGTAAGTGTTCTGAAGGGTCCTCACAAGAATGCTCAGAAAAGAACATGTCCTACTTCCTCGTACTGGATCTCAGACACAGCAGGTTTCCAGCAATAATGGTTCATTGTCTTTTGATGTAAATTCAATTTCATCAACAAAGGCAAAAGTGAATGTCAAAGGTAAAGCCCACAAAAAAACATCAAGATCAGATTTTCCTCTCCAAACTCTGACTTTTTGAGAAATAGTGTTACTAGGATGAAACTACTTATTACCAGAGAAGGTACTATTTAATTATTTATGTATGTAAGAAATATTAGGACTTGTTCTTTGTTCAGAGACATGATTTCATGCATTAAAAATATTCATTGACATTGAAAAGACTTTGGTTAATTTAAGACTGATGAGAAATTTTATGTTTTATCTTTTACTTTAATATGTAATCTTTACTGGTGATTTAACTTATAATTTCACTATTTTCTAAAGAATATCATTGCTCTGTTATTCAATATCCTATCTGCTCAACTCTTTAAACTTGTCTGATTAATTATTTGACTCTCACTGTTTCAAAATGGAATAAGATTTATTACATTCCTTACTTGAGACTATTGCCTCATAGAGAATGAAATAGTAAGAAAATTGATAGTCTCTTGCAAGCTCTACACATATATTGAAGAGGAGAGATGTGTGTTACAATGGCAATGTGATACTTTTGTGTTAATATTTACAACTCTTTTTTTATTTTTGTTATTTTATTTTTTATTAACAAATAATTTTACATATTCATAGTGTCCCATTTCTGATTATATACCCAAAGGATTATAAATCCTTCCAATATAAAGACACATGCACATGTATATTTATTGCAGCACTGTTCACAATAGCAAAGACTTGGAACCAACCCAAATGCCCATCAATGATAGACTGGATAAAGAAAGTGTGGCACATATACACCATGGAATACTATGCAGCCATAGAAAAGGATGAGTTCATGTCCTTTGCAAGGACATGGATGAAACTGGAAACTATCATTCTTAGCAAACTGACACAAGAACAGAAATACAACTCTTAATAGTGTCTTATTTTTTATTCCTGTTTTCAATTGGAACTTCCATTAGGCTTCATTTTTGTATTCTTTTATCCCACTTCCTCACTTCTAATCTAGTCCTTAAACTTTTGTAAGGCTTCATTTTTGTATTCTTTTATCTCACTTCCTCACTTCTAATCTAGTCCTTAAACTTTTGTAAGCATGCCTGTCGCTCTACCTTTCCATATCCAAGGCTCTGACTAAGGTTACTTATAACTGTATATTTTTCACAGACATTTTTAGTTCATTCATTAATAATTAACTCAGTAAATATTTAATTCACACTATCTACATAGAACTTTGCTAATCACTGAGTCTATGATGGTGAGCAAAATGGTCCTTGCCATCATCGAGCCATGACAGAAGTCTAATGAGACACAAATATGTCAATATAGGATTACAATTGTGGGTAGAAAGTTCTGTGATAGGATAAGCATAGGCTTAGGAGATCATAGGTGTAGAAAAGCTTAATATAACTTAATGTGGCAGAGAAGACTTTTTAAAGTAACAATTTTACACAAAGACAGAATTAACTATGGAAAGAGCTTCTTGAAGAAGGCAAATGGAGAAATGGAGACATAAATGGTTAGGATGGAATTTCAGACCAAGAAGTGAAAGAGAAATTAAAATAGTCTAAGCAGAGGGATTCTAGTAAAGATGAGGCTGAAGTTGCATTTGTTATTATCAGGAGTTTGAACTAATCTTTGAAATTATCAGATATTTAAAGATAATAAACAGGAAATATAAGTTCAGATTTTACTCTAGAAATGTTCTGGTTATGATGTGGAGAAGAGACTGAAAAAAGGCAATGTGAAAAGTGAGACAAATTAGAAGACTGTCATAATAACTGAGCAAAGAGTTGATGTGGCTTGTGCAAAGGTAAGGTAGCATTGGAAGTCAAGAGAAGAGTATTGATGAAATGGAATCGATAGGCTTTGATTAGCTGTATAGTGGTATGGGGGTCAGTACTGAAGGAAAAAGAGATAAAGTTTTATCCTAAGTTTTTGAATAGAAAATTATGTATATTGGATGTTGATCTCATTTACTGAAAAAATAAAGCAGAAAAATATGACTGGAGAGATGATACATTCATTCTGCTACACACTAAGTTTGAGCTATCTGTGAAACATTCAAGAGAATATTACTAATGCGTGCTTAGTGGTTTGATATATTTGTCAGATGCTCACAAGAGACATCTGGACTAAATATATATTTAGGAAATATTGGGATGTAGGAAATTTTGAAGACATGGGAGTGAATGAGATCGCACAGAGTAGGTTTTAATTGCAAACTCCTGATTGAGGCTCACTGATCCATACAAAGCCTAGGACAGAGCTCTAAAGAAAGGAATGGGTAGCGGATTGCTCAGTGGTGTCTGATGAGGAGTGACTAGAAATTGCAAGTGAAAATCAAAGCAGGTAGTAGTATATGCTTGATTGACTATGTTAAACATTTCAAAGAATCAAATGAATGTGTTGGATTTAACAAAAACTTTATGATTGAAACAAAAAAAGCTTGTCCTTGCCCTATGATGTCTGAGGTTTCTGCTAGACAGTTCAGAGGCCAAAGGCTAAAATCATCCAAAGGCTCGTTCACTTTACTCATATGTATGGTAGTTGATACATGCTATGGGCTAGTGGCCTCAGCTTTTTCTCCACGTGGGCCTCGCCATAAGGTCACTCTGCACGAGATAGTTTGGCTTTCTCAAAGCATGGTAGTTGGTTTCTCCACAGAGAGCATCCCAATTAAAGAAGAATTTTCTGCTCCAAGTTGGGAGTCACAAACTTGTGTGATGGTGTGAGTTCCTCTTGCAGAGAACATCCTGGATGTGCCCACCTCATGGGTTTTTATGAAAGTTTATTAATAAGTGGTTAAAATTGTGAAGTTCTTGGATATAACTTATATAAGTGTCACATAAGTGTTTATTAAGTAAATAAAACATAATGAATTAGACCCAGCTACAGATAGTTAGGCATATGTAAAAAAGGGATAATAAGACAAATGGTTATAGATCACTGCAAGATAATGATTGAAATAGTAGATCATGGAGTACAAGGAACAACTATAAATAGAAGGACTAAGAACGAGAATGTAATGAAGAGTAAGATTAGAAATTGATAGAGTAGGCCTGGCATGGTGGCTCATGCCTGTAATCACAGCACTTTGGGAGTCCAAGACAGGCACATCACCTGAGGTCAGGAGTTTGAGACTAGCCTAGCCAACTTGGTGAAACCCTGTCTCTACTAAAAATACAAAAAATTAGTCAGGCATGGTGGCGGTCACCTGTAATCTCAGCTACTCAGAAGGCTGAGGCTGGAGAATTGCTTGAACCTAGGAGGCAGAGATTGCAGTGAGCCGAGATTGCACCATTGCACTTCAGCCTGGGTGACAAGAATGAAACTCCATCTCAAAGAAAAAAAAAAAGAAACTGATAGAACAGTAGTAGGAGAGAGTAGTAGAGGTCTCAATAAGATGACAAAAAAAGAGTGAAACATCAGTGTAAATGAATTTCGAGTCTGTATTTATAAAATAGGACACTTAAGCCTAATTTTTGCATTGAAATGTAATAGAGGAGGACAAGTTATAGGTGTGTGGATACAAATTCCAGAAGTTAAGAGTTAGTGAAGGACTTCAAAGCTGATCAAGGAGCTGAGAGATTAAAGGGTTTGATGAACCAGCTGTAATGATGGTTTCCTTAGACTGGAGAAAAATAAATTGAGCCATGTGTCAAAGTTGTGAATAAATGAGGAAGGATGACAAGGATGTTGATAGACATGAGCATTGTCTGTGATATAGCTAGATATAATTAACCTCTGTTTTCATCTTACTTCTTCCCATTTATTCAATTTTTTGGTGCATGATTTCAACAACTGCCAATATGCTGATGACTCCCAGATCTACATCATCTATTCTTGAACTTCAGATTTGTATATCCAACTGTTACCTTGGCAACTCTCTGACTATACCAGAGGCACCATAAATTTGAACATGCCAAAAGTGGAATTCATTTTATCATTTGAACCTTCTTAGCCTCTCTCATTCTCTATTCCATCAACCAGTCAGACTCAGATTAGAAACTTTGAAAATACTTTTGGTTTCTTCCTCTTTCTCAGCTTGTATATCCAACTATAATCAAGTCCTGTCAGTTTTACCTACTAGATTATTTCTAGAAGTGGAAATCTCTTCTTATCATCTAGAAGGACTAGCCTAGAATTGTTACCTAGATTGAGGCTACCTCATTTTTCGCCTGAAATATAGGAGTCTCATAACAAGTCTTTCTTCTTCCAGTGTGACCCCTGCAAATATACGATTCACATAGTTGCATATATATACCCAAGTTATCCATGCCATGAAAAGATGAACACATAATTCCCATTGTTCAAATATTTTCTTGGCTCTCCAGTGCCCGCAGTGTAGAGGTCTGTGTTCTTCAGAGCATAAACAATATTCCACCACCTGGCTACTGTTCAATGCTCAGTTCTCATCTCTTACCATTCGTGCCTCACATTGAATCGCCCAGTTACTCCAAACTGGTTTTTATCCCTGAGCATAAGACAAGACTCTTTTTCTTCCTCTTCACCTTTGAATCTACTCTTTCCAATACCTAGAGTGCCTTTGTTACTAACCTGATTAGTCTCTACTCCCACTCTCTGCCTTTATACAGTAAATTCCTATTCATCCTCTAATTTTTTTATTTTATCTCTCTGCTTTCAAGAAGTCTTTCCTGGGATTGCGAACCATCTTCTGTATTCCTCAAGATGTGTTTATCATAGTACTTGTCAACCATAGTGTAATTCCTTTTTTTAAATATGTCTCCACCTGAGTCCTTTGAATATATGATAGTGTACTGTTTAATCTGTGTAGTCTCTTTGCTTATAGTTAAGTGCCTTGTACATGTTAAGCATTTAACAAATTCATACTGATAAACTAAATGAATGGATGCAAAATACTTAACTAAATAAAACATGGAGGTTAACTGCAATATTGTGTTTATAAAATTATAGTCTCAAATATAAAACACTGAAATTGTCCCCAAACAACTTAAAACTCACTAATTCAAAAAGGAAGTTATTTGTAATGTCCTAACTGAGTTGTTTTAAGATGCTAAGAGGAGAAATGTATAAGTAAGGCATCCTCTTGGTTGAAGCCTTATTTTTGAAGATGTTGACATGCTTATGGATGGCTTTCTGAATTCTTCCTGCTAGTGATCAAATTTCAATAAGTTTTGGAACACACCCACAAAAAAAAGATAAATAGAATTACCCACATGGTTAGCATGCTTTTCTAGTTCTATAAACATGTTAAAGATACCAAAAGTTATAAATATGTTAACTATCTTTCTATCCCATTGATCCTTAAAAGAGTTGCACAGCCTGTAGGTTGATTGTACATTTATACAAATTTATAATGACAGATAATGCTGAATTGTATATGATTAGCTACTTTATCTTTGAAAAGCTGCTATTCTTCTACTTGCTAACAATGAAAAGTGATTCATTAAAAGATACTGAGAGCATCTTTATGCTCTGATTAAAAATAAATTAAGAAAGGGCTTATAAGCTCTATGAAAAATAGAAGCAATCAATGACAGCGTCCACGTATAGGCAATAGAGTTGGAATTGGTGACAATTTTCAATAAAAATACAGTCTTTTAAGAGGAAGTACAGCTGTTATTTCAGAATTGCAGTCTTCATTGGGTGACTATACCAGATTGAATAGGGATAAAGAGGCATTTCATGTGTTATCAGATAGATTTCTGAAAAAGAGTTCAGGGACAGCTAAAAGCAGAAAACTGTTAAATATATGTGAGTTGTTTACTAATCCTGACATTTAAAAAAATCTGTAACTTCAAAGCATTCTGGAAAAATAGCTCGGGAATCCAACTGTGCAAAAGCAGTATGGTCCATTATAGAGATAAACTCACTACATCTGTTTGACTAGAACATTAGAGCTTGTGAATTAGGTTGTAAAATGCACGAATGACAGACCAATTTTATACAAGTTTTGTTGTCATTTTATGTCCTCCCTTATCTCCATGTCTACATACATCTCCTTGCAATTAATATACTTAAAGAAAACTGGATTTGATTTTTATAAGTCTCTTATGCTTAGTTTATTGGCATGGCTCTATCAGCTGGGCTCCAGAGGACTTCGATGACTTGTTCGCAAATGTAGCTCTATGTAATTTGTTTTCTGTTTACATGCAAAGGGAAATTTTGGAGTTATCCTCAGATGTTTGTGTCTGATTCTGGAAAATAGAAGTATTTATAGTCATGTAAAATATTTGAAGCAACAACGTATATGTTTATTTAGCCACAAGCATTTATTAAGCACCAACAAAGTACCAGGAACGTGAGTAGCAAAAGGAAAATAAGGAATAACTGTTAACTAGGGTTTAATAAATATTTCTCGAGTATAGCATGTGCCATGCCTGGCCTAGATGCTTTGAATATGATCCTAAATAAGAAAGTCAGTCCTTGCAGAAGTGTTCAGCATTATACCAATGGATCTTAACTAAATTGAGACCAAAATAAACCATTTCCGATGAGACGAGCAGACAGAATTATTGAAAAGAATAAAGAAGGAAAATTTCTTTGGTAGTTTTCTTAAAGATCAAATCACTCCAAAGATGCTAGTGATGAATAGAAAGCAGGCCTTTAGGAGTGTTAGAAATACTGAAAATAATTTGATGCTGTTGCGCAAGAGTTAACATAAGAGACAATCTACTGATTTTGAAATCCCAGGACAATGTTTGGATGCAAATAAAGAGTTCTTCCTACTGTCAGATGGATCACACTGTTACAGAAAATCCAACTTTCTCATTTCCACAAAAAGAAGAGTCCGATATTTTTTCTATTGAATTAGGCAACAGAAGAGATTGTTGATGAGAGCTCATCTCTTTAAAACTTTATATAGAAGAATAACTCAAAAAGACATCAATTTTAATAGTGTAGGCATCAAATATATGAAACTTACCAAAGTTGTATTCACAAAATCTCAAAGGATTCAAGCCTTGGAATCCAGTAACTAAAGCTATTTCTTTATATTATTATCCAATATTTCACATTCAATTTGAATATAACAAAAATGACATTGACTAGCTCTGTTGTTTACTGACCCTAGTGAACAGAGGAAAAATGAGAGTAATTCCCCATGACAGGTTAACTTGACTACAAAGACAGAGTTTTTTTCTACATTCTGTTCTTACAGGTATTAATTTTAAAGGGCTCTCTGTAATTTTTATTTAGACTCAAACACCGTCTCTGTTGTTGTTAATTATGATTGGCAGTCCGTAACAAAAGGAGCACAAAGCATTCTGGGTGCTGTCATGTCCACTTGAGAATTTCCTGAGGTGACCATTTTCTTTCTTTTTATCCCACAATTCTCTACAACTAATAAAAAAAAAGCTGAACTTTCATGCTGAAAGACACTGTTGAAATTCTACCAACAGTGAAGAGTAATTTGTGTGAACAGAAAACAATGCCCTGATTTTAAAATGTGAATGCATCGGTTTACATTCCCAATAAACTGTGATGAACTCCTAAGCAATTATGCTATGAGCTGTAGGGATACTATATGTCCCTGAAAATTATTTAACTCCTCATGACTTGAGTCAGAAAATCCTTTCTCATGCTCCACTGAGCTTTGGAAGAGTTAAAAGAAATCAAAATCTTGAGGCAAAAATCATATTTCTGCTAATAAAACAAGAACTATTACAATCAACATATTCTTTGACTCCTTTGAACTACCTATGAATATGTTCCATAATTAAAAGTACTATTTTAGTATTTAACAAAGAAGCTGTTTCCTAAGAGACACTAAAAAATTGAAGAGTGATTTTGAGAAAATATTTTTAAATCTAAATTTAAACTATAGAAAAAGCAGGTGATATAGATTCTTTAAAATATTATTGTCTGACATCCGAGTAGAACTCAGTGTTTCTACAGTATCATATCACAGTTTTCTTCAGCTTAAGTAATAAAAATAGAACAAACATCCCCAACATAAATTTATCCTAAAGGTGATTTAGGATTGTTCTAAGTTAAAGTATCGGGCTCAAGGGACAGCAGGTCATGGTAGAGAACATCGTTTAAATTATTTAGAATATAAATTTGAAAATTCAATTTCTGTTTGACATGTCCAAACCTGAATCCATTTCCCCTTTTGTCTATGAATATGTAATTAGAGGTTTAATAATGATGGCTATATATTTTAAAGCATAAGAAACTGACCGGAGCCTTCAAAAACAAAGTCAAAATGTTTTAAAAATTAAGACTCTTCACATTTCACCTAACTCTAAAATGCATCCTTATAAGCCAACTATCATTGACATAATACTGTATTTACAATTCCCATCTTCAGCTTTAAAAAATGATTGGTCGTAAAGTGCTTATGACATTTTCTTAAATACCCTTGAAAGTGCTACAAACATTTCTTGATTTTTTTCACAATTATAAGGCAGAAAATATTCAATATGTAATATGAAGTATAAATACACATGTATTTCATACATATATATGTATATATATATATACATATATAATATATATCAATGTCACTTATTAGTGAACTATATTTTTATGGCATTTTTTCTTGTGTCAAAATTTAACAAAAGACAAATGCATGACCCACCAATGCACTGTAGACACATAAAATTGCTCTTTGATTTTGACTGTGCCCAGAATTGATAGAGTCTCTTCATATTTACAGCTCTGTATCTTAGACTCCAAATTAACAGTCCATTTGGGACTGCAACACAGTTATTCTAACTGCTTCGGTTGTTCGCTAGCAGTCAGTGTTGATATCCATTGTTTAAACTCTACTTTAGCATGTCCTAAAAGTATTTCTTCTGCCTTTACTATTTTAAATTCTTCATTCTCTAGTAAACACCTACTTGGATATTAAACAAGAGTTGTTTAACTAGTGACAGAGGTGAATAAGACAGCACGATGCCTGTTTCCATGGAGCTTAGAATATATAAGTGACACAAACTAGTAAGCATGAAGCTCCATCATGGAATCATACTTATCATGCTGAGGAAACACAAGACACAATGAGCTTGGAATTCACAGATATCCTGCTATTTAGCACACTGCAATTGAGTCAAATACATACCAACTTGTGATGCTCAAAGAGAGAAACACAGACCATGAGCCAATTTTTACCTAGCCACAAAGAAAGAAACATTGTTCAAATAACTGACTTGATCTTTGCTTCAGTGGAATGTTGGATTATTTAAAATTTTCTTTTATCTATAAAAGTATATGATTCTGTAAGGTAAGTATCGAAGTAATCTATTGTTTTCATGTCTTTGTGTTTCCTTGAGAGACAGCTCAGTTTACAATCCTGTTTTTTGCTACTTAGTAGCCATGTGACATTGGACAAGTTTTTTTAACCTTTGGGTGACTCAGTTCCCCAGATAATAATTACTTCATCAGATGTTTAAAAAAATTAAAAGAACTTATGGATATAAAATGTATTGGAACTGTATTCATGACACAAAATAGGTACAGAAGATTATAGTTATTATTTCCTGTTTCTTAAGGCCACAGCAAGAGATAGAATCAGCCACATTGTTTAATCCTTCATCATTAACTTCCAGAAAATAAGTGTTATTTTAAAAAAGCATAGTGTAATCAAGCATAAGGAAGTGTATTAAGAAGATTTGTTTAGCTAGTGGAAATGTTTATAGTAAAAACCATATGCTAATAAACTCATATGTCATTCAAGGAAATATGAAAAACTACAAAAACCATTTTTCCCTATTTAAGCATGTCATTACTACATGTTTTTATAATAGACTATAGCCAGGAATACAACAAATTAATGGACCCAAATTGAATGGAATTACAAGTAGTGATTCAAGATGCTTGGAATTTATATAATAAGTCCTTTGGGGCACAAAAAGATTTAGATTTTGGGGTGATTAATACACTGTAAAAACAGTGCACTTGGGTTTTGTTTTGGGAATTATATCTTGAGATCTGCAACTAAAATAGCACAATATTAAGCATAAACATTACAGGAAGGCTAATTTTTCTAAACTAAGCAATGGTTGCAAACTGCCACTGATGGCAGTCTGAAACCATATGGGCATTTTCCAGTTAAAATGATGATGATGATGATGATGAAATTTCATTTTTTATTTTGATGTACTCATAGTATTGATGCAGGTCAGGCAAGCTCCAAAGTGGAGCTTAGCCTGCCGGGTTCTTGGCTTTGCTAAGGAGAGAATTCAAGGGCAAGACAGAAGTAGAAGAAAACAGCTTTATTGAAGGCGCAGTGTTGTTACAGCTCCCTGATTGCCCCTGTAGAGCAGGGCTACCCCGTGGGCAGAGAGTAGCAGCTCAGGGCAGTTTTGCAGTCATATTTATAACCCACTTTTAATTGGATGCAGATTAAGCGGCATTTTATGCAGAAATTTCTAGGGAAAAAGTAGTAACTTTTGGATCATTGGGTCATAACCGTGGAAAGGGTGGTAACTCCCAAGTGTTGCCGTGGCAATGGTA
>PVKP010035283.1:0-23452 GCA_004027715.1 Plecturocebus donacophilus | reverse complement strand
TTTACAAGCCAAGGAAAAATAAAATTTTTGCGAACAAGCAAGAACTCAGAGACTTCATTACCACCAGGCCTGTTTTGCAACAACTTCTGAAAGAAGCACTATATACAGAAACGAACAACCAGCATCAGTTATCCTAAAAACTTATCAAAAAGTAAAGAACATTACAACAATGAAGAATTTACATCAACTAACGGGCAAATAGCTAGTTAGCCTTAAATAACAGTATTAAATTCACATATATCAATATTAAGCCTAAACTTAAAGGGATTAAATGCCCCAATCAAAACGTACACTTAGACAAACTGAATAAAAAGTTAAAACCCATCGGTATGCTGTATTCAGACCTTTCTTATAGGCAAGGACACTCAAAGACTTAACATAAAGGGATGGAGGTAGATCTACCAACCTAATGGAGAGCAAAAAACAAACAAAAAAACCGGATTTGAACTCAGACCTGGAACAAGCAAATTTAATAAATATTTACAGAACCTACCACTCCATATCAACAAAACATATATTTTTTTCAATATTATATCATACTTATTCCAAGTGATCACATAATAGGAAATAAATCACTTTTTAGTAATTGCATAAGCATTTCACAGATTTAAATGAAATCCTGAGCAATAGAGCAAGATTCTCATTCTCTCTCCCTTTCTTTCTATTTTCTCTTTTATTCTATTTCTTTCTAATAAAAAAAAAAAAAAAAAAGATGAGGGAGCGTTTCTTTGGTAACTCCAGATACCAAATGCTTTAACTAACATATATTAACATGCTTAGTTTAGCTGAATTTGGGGGGAAAGCTTCATGCTCACTTCCTTGCCCAGTAAGTCTTGAGTATCTTTTAAGATAGATAACTCCCTGCCAGGACAATGCTACATCAGAAGGACGCTCTGTCTCAACTGCCCTCAACCTGCCACTCAGACCAGATATTTTAGTTCTTTCTGTCTCTTCCAAACCTCCTCTACAACCTCAGAGAGCAGGTGCCCTCTTCTTCCCTCTTTCTCTCACCAAATATGTTAGGAAGTTCAAAGCAAAAAAAATTTAAAAAGAAGAGGTCCTGACATACATATCCATCAGAGGATAATGGTTCCTTCCTCCCACAGCACGTTCCCTGTTAGCTAGGGGGTGTGGATTATCCTTTCAGTTACACAAAATTTCAACCTGTAGTGGAGTCTAAGAGTCCGGTTCTTGAAGATAATTGAATGCACATCTGTACAGTAAGAATTAGGGAGAAGTTGTTGATGATCTGATTTGCAGGAGGAATCGGTATTTCCTTTTCCAGGAATGTTTGGCTGACATTTGTAATGTTCAGGTAAAGCCTTCTTAAAGGGGAGGAAAAGGTGCTTTGCCTCCACCCATCAGGAGCCTAGTCCATATCCAGCCTAGGCAAGGAAGTACCTCTAGCCATGTGGAAAAATCTATAGTAATATGACTTTTTCTACTTACTGCTTCTCACTATTGGCCAGTTCATGAGCCATGTACATATATGTAATAGAGTTGTGTATAAGTAACGTACAGAGGTAAACCACAGTGATTTCATTTACTAATATAAATTATAATAAGTCAATTTCTGAAATAAGTGTGAATCTCTTTAAGCCATTACTGTATTTACTATTAAGCCTGCTTTGTGTTTTATTTAATGGCTACAGAGTAAGTGAATCTTCCAGTATATGCATCTTTGAATTTTTAGAGGTTTAGTAAGATCCTGCTCCAGGCTCAGATAGTCCAGACCATAAGAGAAGGTTAGCTACATTAAAGTTCAGACTGCTGTTTTTCTGCCAGTTATTTTTGAGGTGCAAGTATGAGTTCAGAGTTTAAGCTTGCCTGGGATTATGTCTTTTCTTCCTGTCATTCTATATAGTCATCTCTTTCGGTAACAGTGAAAAACCCATGAGTCTGTGGCAGTTCTGAATCAACAATGGGAAATGAGACTCCCTCTTCCCACTCCAACCGCCTGCAAAATAAATGAGTACTGAGTGTCTCCATGTGTGTCATCAGAGAGGAATCTATTATTTTGGAGAATGGGAGAGGTCTTTTCTGTGTAGGAGAATGTGGAGCAGTGCACTGTTGCTCTTTAATAATTTGTATCTTCCCCTTTCAGGTTCCTTTCAGTGCTACCATGTCACCAGTTCGCTTGCATTCCTCCAACCCCAACCTTTGTGCAGATATTGAATTTCAGACTCCCCCTAGCCACCTCACTGACCCTCTGGAGAGTTCAACAGATTATACAAAGCTGCAGGAAGAATTTTGTTTAATCGCACAGAAAGGTAACAACAAAAATAATGTGTCTTTTAAAGAAGCTGTCTTCTTTGATGAAAGATTATCCTTTGTTCTTTTATCTTTGTCTTTGTGGTAATCGTAGAAAGATTAAATGGTTTGATACAGTGGTTGAAATTCTATATACAAAAATGCAACAGGACAGGATGCTTGCCTGTTGGAAGATCATACGTCACAGGTTTGCAGTGTTGACTAAAGAAAAAAAGTGCCGTGGGGGTAGGGGATAAAAAAGTTATCGTACTCAATCCGGCAAGATACTGCTACTCAATATTTTTTTCAATGTCCCTTAGTTATCATTTAATACATATTTATTGGTTCTCTTTAGATTCTGTTTGGATATTTCTTTTTATATGAAATAACACTCGTTTATTGGACTTTACAGTTTGTTGGTCAGAAATTCAGGCAGGGCTCAGCTAAGCAGTGAAGCCTCTGTGCCATGTCCTTGATTACGACGTCACTGGGATTCGGCTGCAGACTGAACTGGGCTGAAAGACCCAAAGTGGCTTCCCTCCTGTGCCTAACACATTGGCAGGACAGCTGGAAGGCTGCAACAGCTGTACCCCCTTCCTCTCCATGGCAGTTTAGGGCTCCAAGAGCCTGGCAGTGGACGCTGCTCATCCTCTTCAAGGCCAGCTCTGGAACTGGTGCGGCGTTCTACTTCCACGGTATTCTGTTGGTCAAAGCACCAGACACCAGCTGAGATTTGGGGGGAAATTGATCCCATATTTGAGTCTCTTCCTTATGTTAAATTTTCACTGAGGCTCGTTGTGTAAATTAAATTGTTATCATCAGGCACAGACAGTAGGGTATGATAAATAAGTGAGATGGTGGAGAGTAGATGGAGTGAGCACTCCTGTCAGTATTTAACAAGAAGAGTCAAGGCTACCTTTACTACCATAGTAGTGAACTTTCAGCCACTCAAGTTCTTTCTTAAGACAGTATCTTCTCAGGCATTGTCTTTTAAAATCTTCTAGAGAGAGACACTGTGTTGCTTTTAGTCACAAATAGGTTAAATGGAACATCTCAGGTGCCCCCCCGAGATTCAAGAGTCTGGTGGAAAAGAAGAGGGCACACCGAGGAGCTCTCTGGAATCAACCAAAATTTGCAATCTGAAACCATCAGCAAAAATGTGCTATCAGATTTCATTAATTCCACAATTCTAAAAACAATTAAGCTAAACCCCTTTGATTTCTCAATTGAGATTCTTCTGTAAGGCCAACTCTCTCTTACCTGCCATTTTACTCCTGGTGTATGTCCATTGCATTTCTTAGCTGGATGTTAATTATGATAGACTAGGGCAGTATTAATTTGTTTATGTAACAGCATAGATTTATAGCTGGTAACTTCTACTTTGGGGAAAGGGGTACAAAAGGTAGAGTGTGACCACAAAAGGTACAAAAGGTAGAGTGTGAGTAGAGTATATGAGTATGGTACAGCTGCTAAGGGGGATGCTACTTTGGAAGGCAGCCCCAGGAAAACTTTGTGTATTTGGTTGCAGTCCTGAAGCTTCCAGGAAATTCAAGTATCGACAGAGTTTTAAAGCTTCTGTTGAATGATACATCACATTAACTGACTGAAAGACAAAAACTACATAATCATATCATTTGCAGAAAAACCATTTGTCAAAATTCAATACTATTTCTTGATTAAAAAAAAAACTCTTAATGGTTTAGATATAGAAGGAAAATTTCTCAACATATTATAATAAAGGCCATTTGTGAAAAACCCAGAGCTAACATCACTTAGTGGGGAGAAATGGAAAGGTTTTCCTCTAAGATATGATAGAAGACAAGGTGGCCCCCCTTCTACTTCTGTTCAACATGGTACTGGAAGTACTATCAAGAGCAATTAGACAACAAAAAGAAATAAAAGTTATCCAAACCATAAAGGAAGAAGTAAAATGATCTCTATTTGCAGATGACATGATTCTATGTGTAGAAGATCCCAAAGACACCACCATGAAACTGTTAGAGCTAATGAATGAATTCATTAAAGTTGCAGGATATACAACAAACATACAAAACTCTCTTATTCTATACACAAATAACAATATAGCTGAAAAATAAATCAAGATCAATCCTCTTTATGATAAAATAAAATACTTAGGAATAAATTTAACCAAGGAGTTGAAAGACCTGTACACTGAGAACTATAAAAAACATTGGTGAAAGAAATTAAAGAGGGCACAAATAAATGAAAGATATTCCATGCTCATTGATCAAAAAGTTAGGTTGTTAAAATGTTCATACTGTAGCCATAAAAAAGAACAAGATCATGTGTTTTGCAGAAACATGGATAGAGCTGGAGGTTATTATCCTCAGCAAACTAATGCAGGAAACGAAAACCAAATACCACATGTTCTCACTTACAAGTGGGGGATAAATGGTAAGAACTTATGAACGCAAAGAAGGAAGCAACAAATTCTGGGGCCCACTTGAGGGTGCAGGTTGGGAGGAGGGAGAGGAACAGAGAAGATAACTATTGGATACTGGGCTTAATACCTGGGTGATGAAATAATCTGTACAATGAACTGCCGTGACACATGTTTACCTGTGTAACAAACCTTCACATATAGCCTCAAACCTAAAATGAAAGTTAAAAAAAAAGTTCATACTACCTAAAGAAATATATAGATTCAGTATAATTCCTATCAAAGTCTTAATTGCACTCTTCCAAGATACAAGGAAAACAATAATAAAATTCACGTGTAACCACAAAACAATGTGATAACCAGAGCAATGTGAGAGGAAAAAAAACAAAGTTGAAAGCATCATGCTTTCTGATTTAAAATTATATTACAAAGCTATAGTAATCAAAATAGTATGGTATCGGCTTAAAAACAGATACATTGATCTGACCACTGGAACATAAAAGAGAGCCCCAAAATAAATCCAAACATATATGATCAACTAATTTTCAACAAAGGCACCAAAAAGACAAAATGAGAAAAGGATAATTTGTTCATTAAAAGGTGCTGAGGAAACTGGATTTCCACATCGAAAAGAATGAAATTGGATCCTTATCTTACACCATACAAAAATGAGCTCAAAATAGACAAAAGACCTAGATGTAAAACCTGAAACTATAAAACTCCTGCAAGAAGACATAGAGGAAAAAGTTCCTTGACATTGTTTCCAGTGATGGATTTCTTAGATATAACACCAAAAATTCAGGCTAAAAATAAAAAATAAATAAATGGAAAAATATCAAACTAAAGAGCTTGTGCAAATTTTTTTTAAAAAAAGCTTCTGCACAGAAAAGAAAACAATCAACAAAATAAAAAGATAACCTACAGAATGGGGGAAAAAAATATTTGCAAACCATGTATCAGATAAGGGGTTAATATCCAGGATGTATAAATAACTCATACAACACAATAGGAAGAAAACATGTAACCTTTACTTGAGGCCAGGAATTTGAGACCAGCATGAGCAACATAGTGAGACTCCATCTCTACAAAAAATAAAATTTAAAAATTAACCAGGCATAGTAATGTGTGCCTGTAGTCCTAGCTACTCTAGAGGCTGAGGTGGGCGGATCACTTAAGCCCGGGCATTAGAGGTTACAGTGAGCTATAATCAGGCCACTGCACGCCACACTAGACAACAGAGTGAGATCTTGTCTCATTTAAAAAATTAAATAAAATAATATTAAAAAAAAAAAATATATATATATATATATATAACCTGATTTTAAAATGAGCAAAGGATCTGAGTAGATACTTCTCCAAAGGTGGCGTACAGATGACGAGCAAGTACATGAAAAGGTGATCAGCATCACCAATCACTAGGGAAATGCAAATCAAAACTACTGTGTGCCACCACCTCACACCTGTTAGGATAGCTGTTAAAGAGACGGGACAAGTGTTGGCAAGGGTGTGGAGAAAAGGAAACCTTTATACACTTGTTGGGAATATAAATTGGTGCAGCCGTATACACTGGAAAACAGCATGGAGATTCTTAAACAAAAAAATTAAAACTAAAAGAAAAAAAAATTAAAACTAGAACTACCATATGACCTAGCAGTCCCTCTTCTGCACTCACATGTTGATTGCAGCATTATTCACAATAGCCAAGATGTGGAAACTACCCAGGTATCTGTCAGTGGACAAGTGGATACAGAAACTGTGGTATACACATGCACAATGGATTATTACTCAGCCTTTGAAAAGGAAGCGATCCTGCCAATTGCCATAGCATGGATGGGCCTGAAGGACATTATGCTAAGTGAAATAAGCCAGCCTTGGCCAGGCGTGGTGGCTCCTGCCTATAATCCCAGCACTTTGGGAGGCAGAGGAGAGCGGATTGCTGGAGGCCAAGAGTTTGAGAGCAGTCTGGCTAACATGGCAAAACCCATCTCTACTAAAATTACAAAAACTAGCTAGGCTGGTGGTGCATGCCTGTAATCCCAGCTACTGAGGCACACAAATGCTTGAACCCAGGAGGCAGAAGTTGGAATGAGTGGTTTGCTTCACTGCATTCCATCCTGGGCGACCAGGTGAGACTCTGTCTCAAAAAAAAAAAAAAAAGCCAAACCCAGAAAAAAATTTGCATGATCTCACTTATATATAGAATATATATATATATATATATATATATATATATATAATATATATATATATAAAGTCAAGTATATAGAGATAGAGAATAAAACAGTGGTTACCAGGGTGGTGAAAGAGGGGAGAGTTAGGTCAAAGGATACAAAGTAGCAAATATGTAGGACAGACAAGTGGAAAGACCTAATCTACAATGTGAGGATTATAGTTAAGAATGGTGTGTTATATTCAGAATTTTTGCTAAATGAATAGATTGTAGCTGTTTTTGCCACAGAGAGAGAAAAATGGATAATATGATAGATATGTTATTTTTTTCCACTGTAGTAACTATTTTATTGCATGTACTTTATGACATCATGTTGTATACCTTAATATATACACAATAAATTTTTTAAAGCTAACCATTTTGCTACTTATTTGTATATCTTATAACATCATACTATATACTTTAAATATATACACAATAAAACAAATTTTTAAGCCCCTATTGAAACTATATATTTTCAACAGACACACAAATTCTCTATGCTAGGCAAAGAAACAAAAGAACTTTTCTATCACTATTGCATGAACTTTTTTGAGAGAATTATTTTTAAATGGATGAAGAGCTTGCTTTTAGAGCTACTAGCAGGCTTAACATAATCCAGCTATCAAGTTATTACCTTTAAATTGATGACAACAGAATGTAGCACAGAAATCAGTAGATCGTGAATCCCTTGTGATCTGCCTTCTTCCCCCTGTAATTCTGTCACTGTATTTTATGCTAAAACTTTCCACTTTTATAAATACCTTTCTCAAATAAGGAAATACCTATTTTAGAAAACTTTGCATATTATAAAAACTCTGTTATTATAAAAATAGGTATTGGAAAGTCAACCTTCTTGTAGTTCTCAATTGAAGACTGCCTCAGATGTTAATAATGCTAATTTGTTAGGTATGTAGGAAATGGGAGGAGTGTTGTTTTTATTGTTGCTTTTAAATCAAAGCACTTTAACAGCAAGATATTCCTGGCTGAGAAAGTAATGCAAGTGCTGTTCTTAAGGGCATATCATTTCCTACCTCCAAGAGAACTAGTCAAAATTTCTAGATCAGCTACTTGTTTTTATGTTGGCAGAATGCATAAAATACTCTTTTTGGGTGCGTGCTTTTGGGAAATAGTTTTTGGATAGTTCTAAATGATTTACGTAAGACTTTATGCTACACAGTACTGCTCAATTATGATAATGAAATATGATAAGTAAATGTGTCCCCTTTTCCTTCTAGGGATTATAAATTTATTTCTAAATATTGATACTTTGCATTCATATTGATATTTTACATGCTGCTTCCAAATTTTGGCCTGTCTGGTATAAAAACCAAAATTTTCACCCTGATCAATTGCCATTGTAATATTTGTGTGGATAAAGATTCCTGTTAAAGGCTGATTTTTAATAAGACCATTACATAGCCTTTCGAGAAAATGTCCATTTGTGAGTGAAAGTCTGGAGAAGTTTATAATTTGTGTATTCTTTCTGCACGTGTCTGACAGTTGCTTCTCACTTTTCTCCCCACCCAGTGCATTCTCTTTTGAAGTCTGCATTTAATAGCATAGCTATAGAGAAGGAGAAGCTGAAGCAGATGGTTTCTGAGCAGGATCACAGTAAAGGCCACAGCACGCAGATGGCACGGCTCCGACAGTCACTGTCTCAGGTAGACGAGAGTGTGGTTTGCATGTGCGAGACACACTCCCAACCCTGTAAGACGAAAGACCAAAAGATGGAGGGCTGGCAGGGACGCGGCTAGTCAGGGGGATAGCACAGTTAGCAGAAGTTTCCCCAAAACACTGCAGTGCAGTCAGTATTAGATTTTATGACTTTTCTTCCTCAAAATGTCAAGGTGAGAGTGAAAATAAACCAAACTTGGTTGTAAGCATTATAATGGTAATTTTGGCTAATTGAACACTTAATGCTTCTCTAAGGTCATTTATAAGGTAGCCCCTGGTTTAAAAAAAAATCATGCATTTATATGATCTACACATCTGAAATGCGTTCTAGGATATATTCAGTCCAATGGTAAATATAAATAAATGTACTAGATCTTCCACACCTAATATTTTTTCCCACTTACATCTTAATCTGTTGAAAATTACTGATTACTATCACCTATTTTTCCTTTTCTGATTTGTACTCTTGAGGTTTTCTTTCTAAGTTATATTCCCTGAACTAGACTTTTATATTTCAATATATATTATGGAATTGATCTTATTAATACTAATCAAATCCCTGTGTATCTATATCAAAGTTGAAATTTCTGATAAAAATCCTTTAGAGCTATTCTTATGCTTTTTTCAAATGAGTAGTTTCTTAGAAGTATTTTCTTTAGTTAGTCTATAAATGCCCTGACTTTAACTCCTTTAAGAATTCAATGTTGTTATGTGATTTGTGAGAACTTGGTGTTTATATAAATAATATTGTTCACTTCCTGGTGCCTTGGATCAGAGTGAAGGAGCAAGCAAATCCTGGGTAAGTGGTTCTCTGTGGAGCAGATCCTGCTTGAACAGTTTCCCTCAGTCCCTAAAAAGTAGACTTACACCATGTCACCATGTTTTATGTCCCTGAACTGTCGACGTATTTTCAGTGTTAAGTTTCACGTCATGGATGTTGTTATCTGGGCCACACTTTCTGCATTATCCATAAAACACTGCCAGCTGAGGGGCATATGCTGCTTGCCAGTACAAAGCCAGCGGCCTCAGGAGCATGAGCGTGAAAAGTCGCTATGGTTCTGCCAGTTTGCAGGGGGCTTGATTTACAAGAACGTTTTAATGGCTTTCCCTGGACCCTTTGCCTATCATAGATCGGTTGAACACTCCGTTGACATTAATTGGTCTTCCAAATCATTATGCTGAAAGTATCGTGAAACAGAAAGATCAAAATAATGGTCAAGTAAACATTCAAATGTCATCTTGTAAACATATTAAATACATTCTTGTCCCCCTAAATGTTGCAGTGGTTCCTTCAGATGTATTGAATGATGGAGACTTAGAGACAGAAGTCAAGCTTTACTAAGAAAAACAGGAAAATGCATTTGTTTCTTGCTTGCCTGCTTGCTTGCATTTGCTTGTAGGTGAAACAGAATGGTAAATAGAGATCTCAGGTCAGACTTCAGGTGAGATTAGAAATAATAATGAGAAATTTTACAACAGTTATTCATTTGTTCATTCCCCTATTGATTGTATTCCATTCAGGTGACTATATGCTAGGTATTATGCAAGTTTCAGAACACCAAGGTAAAAGTAGCCCTGGCCATGTTCCCAGGAAGCTCATGATCTGATTCATGAGATGAGCAGTGTTTACCCAGGAAACAGGGAAATGGAGCATGCTGTAGTACATTCAGATCAGTACATGGTGGTGCAGATTTCCAGGGCTCTCGTTGCTCAGAGGAATGGGACAGCCCCGGGCTGAGGGCAGAGCCACAGGTCAGGCTTCTTGGAGGAATCAGGCCTTGAACTGGGCCTGAGTAGACAGCAGCGGCTCACAAGGAAGGGCCTGATGCTAACATGATAAAAGTAAAGGAAAGCAAAATGTGATCAACTGTGTTTCCTTGGAGTTAAAATATTTCCCTCTCTTGTCAAAACATATATATTTGCATCTAAAGTTAGAGCCTCAATAAATTTTTGTTGGATTGTTATTTTTTTTACCAAAGATCTCACTTTTAGCCTTAAAAGATGTGAAAATAATTTGGAATTACTAAGTTTCAAATAGACCATTGGACCCTACCCAGCAGTTAATTTAGTGCTTGTAGTTGTGTGTTATCCCAGCATTTTGGTGGTGTTCACATTCCTATATGTGTTGCACCCCTGCTGGCCATCTATGTCCATCACCTCCAAGTGTGGACTCTCAGAAACCACAGCAGCCTTTGCTTAAGGTATTTAAGTTTACTGATAGTTCACTCCTTTCTAACAAATTGTTATTCATGATTAGGCAATTGGAGAGGTGTCTGGTGAATGGCAGGTAGTTCATAGTGGGGAAAGTATGAGATGAACAAGGAAGAATTACTCTTAAGAATAGCTGATTGGCGTGGCACTATGGCTCATGCCTATAATCCCAACTCTGGGAGGCCAAGACCATCCTGGCCAACATGGTGAAACCCCATCTCTACTAAAAATACAAAAATTAGCTGGGCATGGTAACCCACACCTGTAGTCCCAGCTACTCAGGAGGCTGAGGGAAGAGAATCACTTGAACCCCGGAGGAGGAGGTTGCAGTGAGCCAAGATCGTGCCAAAGTACTCCAGCCTGGGTGACAGGGAGAGACTCCAACTCAAAAAAAAAACAAAAAAGAGTAGCTGATTAAGTAGCAAGAACCAGCTCATCAGGGACTACACAAAGGATTTCGGATTTATCTTATCAGTGATGGGAGGGCTTAAAAATTTTAGCTGATAAATAATAATACCAGATATTAGAAATATTATGACATATTTCTGCATATTAGATTACTCTGGAGGGTAGGTGGAATTGGGAAGCAAGACTAGTTGGACCGATTCTTATGGTATTTGAGATAATTTGTGAATAGCTTGTACATTTGAGATAATATTCCTAAACTGAGGAAGTGCCATGCCAGCATTGGTAGAAGGACACCCAGGAGCGAGAATCAGCATGGCTTGGAGATCAGCTGAATGTTAGAGAGGGGCAAGAACAGAGAGTCAAGACAGTCTAGGGTTTTTACTTGGATAACTGGGTATGTGATAATTATTTTCCCCAAGATGGGACTATAAGAGGAGCTGGTTTGCTTTCGGTATATGATGATGGATTTCTATGGAGATTGAGGTGTCTGTGGGGCATTTTATAGGCAATTAGATATTTAGATCTAGAGCTCAGAAAACAGGTCTAGGCTAGAGAGGAAGATGGATCCCCCTGCATATCAGGGAAGTTGTAGATGTTGAGGAATTGTGTTGCAGTCAGAATAAAAGAGTCAGTGGTGCTCCTGCTGCGGTAGAAAACATTAACATTTGAAGGACAACAAGTAGCCAGGCATGGTGGCTCATGCCTGTAATTCCAGCACTTTAGGAGGCTGAGACTGGTGATCACCTGAGGTCAGGAGTTCGAGACCAGTCTGGGCAACATAATGAATCCCATCTCTACAAAATACAAAAATTAGTTGGGCTTGATGGCACATGCCTGTAGTCCCAGCTACTCAGAAGCCTGAGGCAGGAGAATCGCTTGAACCCAGGAGGCAGAGGTTGCGGTGAGCTGAGATCACACCAGTGCACTCCAGCCTAGGCAACAGAGCAAGACTCTGTCTCAAAAAAAATAAAAGGCCAAGAAAGAGAAGTCTTTGATGGAGACTGAGGGGAAGGAGCCAGAGGATTTAGAGGTGATGACCATTGAGACCAAGGGGAATTTCAATAGTCTCAAGAAGAAAAGGGTTAACAGAATCCAGTTTTGCAACAACTAATATATGGACTGGCCATCAGCCCTGGAATTTGGCCATCATCTCAGCATGTTTACATCTTGAGAAAAAGGAGCTAGCAGATAAGGAAATAGGCCAGAAAGCAACTGTTCTCGTTGTCCCTCTTTTAATGCAGCACTTAAGATTGAACAAGTGCTAATTAGCTTGAGTACATTGAGACTGTTGTTTTCCATGTTCTGAGTAGATTTTTGAATTAGTATAACTTCACGTTATAGTGTCATTTTAGGTAGTCTAAAGACATGTTTGGTCTATATTCAAATGTCATCAGTTAAACTCCCAGATATTTTTCTGGGGTCCAGAAAAAAAGTCAGGTGTCCCCCAGACAGGGAAGGAGAGAGAAAGAGAGAATTTAAATAACTTCTTTAGGCCAAGCATAGTGGCTTATACCTATCATCCCAATTCTTTGGGAGGCGGAGGCAGGAGAATTGCTTGCACCTAGGAGTTCAAGATTACAGTGAGCCATGATAGCGCCACTGCACTCCGTCCTGGGCAACAGAGCAAGATCCTGTCTCTAAAGCAAACAAAAAAACTTCTTTAAGTAGTCTAACATTTTTAAAGTTTATGTTTTATTTGACATAAGTCCTATTTGATATATGCCTAATGATTAAAGTGCAGCATTTTAACAAGTATTTAAGTATATCAAACTCAACAAATTTTATCATCTTTTTTGAAGGCACATAGCATATAAAATATTTGAAACTATCATTTTTACAACATGCTCATCATAAATTGTTACCTGCCTTGAGCAAACAACAGTTTGCAAGGGTGGACAGTCTAAGGAATTGCTCTTCTAAAGTAATATTGCTTCGACCATCCTGGCCAACATGGTGAAACCCCATCTCTACTAAAAATACAAAAAATTAGCTGGGTGTGGTGGTGGGCCCCTATAATCCCAGCTACTTGAGGTGGGAGAATTGCTTAAACCCGGGAGGCAGAGGTTGCAGTGAGCCGAGATCATGCCACTGCACTCCAGCCTGGGCAGCAGAGCAAGGCTCTGTCTTAAAATAAATAAATAAATAAATAAGAAAGTAATATTACTTTCCCGATCTATGTGTACACAAAATCATATATAATTCTGTTATTTAACACCCATAAACTTAAATAAACTTTCACACTTGAGAGGGAGCCTACATGTTGGACTCAAACCTGTAGGACAGGACATTTTATGTGTCATCTATCCCTTATAAATGACTTTATTTCACATTAGCTATAATTTCATATCTTTTTGTTGTTGTTGTTCTTTGGAGGCAGAGTCACACTTCATTGCCCTGTGTGGAGTGCAGTGGTGCGATCTCAGCTCACTGCAACCTCTGCCTCCCATGTTCAAGTGATTCTCCCACAGCAGCTTTCCAACTAGCTAGGATTACAAACATGCACTACCACACCCGGCTAATTTTTTGTATTTTTAGTAGAGATGGGATTTCACCATGTTGCCCTGTCTGGTCAAACTCCTGGCCTCAAGTAATCTGCCCACCTCGGCCTCCCAAAGTCCTGGGATTGCAGCCATGAACCACTGTGCCCGCTTATGTCTTGTTTAATGCAGTACCCTGAACACCAAAATGAAATAGTCTGTAATAAGACTAAGGCAACCTCAGCACCCTAGATTACCATAATAATAATAATCCAAGTCATCTTGAGCCTATCTTCAATATATTACACTTTATCACTGTTACTAGTTTGATTCTTGGCCCCAGAAATTGTGCACGGCTTATGTTAAATGCAGTGAGAATTGAGCCTATATAAATGTGAATAACGGAATATGACTCATCTATTCCAGCTAGAATCACTGTATTTTATTAAATCAAGATGCCATCAGTTGTTAGATGCATCATCATTTTGTGTATTACTGAGAAAGGAAAAAAAAAAAAGACTACTGTCATTGAGCTGACACAGTGCTTCAGAGGTGGTGAATGTGGGGGAAAATGTGCATCTTAGAATCAACGAAATGTAGTAATTATGAGAATTGAAGTAAAAATTGGCTTAACATACTATATAGTTGCCTAATTTAAAATCCCAGTAATATCAGTCATCCTCCCTGTCTACAACATTTCACATACCCAGATAATTATTCTGTGATGAGATAAAAGTTGCAAGTGTATTTTTTTTCCCTGAATTCCATAGTTCCCTGAGACATGGCCAAATTTATTGTATATGAAGATATTCTTCATAGAATGCTTTATATCTTCTTTAAACTTTAAATTGTTGTCATTTTGAACATAATTTAGCAATATTTAGTGAAAGCCTTAAAATGTTTTTACCCTTTTACCCTGTAGGTCCATGGCTGACATGTCTATTAATGCTGAAATTTAAAAAACAATTATGTGCATAAATATTCATGGTAGTATTATTTATACTAGTAAAAATAAGTATCCAATAGTAGGAAATACTTGCTAATGCAACTAATTATGTGTGTGAAAAGTCTGAAACATAAAATAACTGCTTATGTCCCAAGAATAAAGGGCACATACAGTATGTAAACTGTGTACCCATTAAACAATATGAAAAAATACAGAGGAAAAAACTCTAGAAAGAAATGGGCCAAACTACCAACAGTCTGGTAGTAGGTGAATTTTTTAAAAATTTGTATATATTTTGCATTTTCCAAATATACCATAAGAGTATTTTTGTAATTGAAAAAAACAAGTGATTTTTAAGAGAAACCCAGGATTTGGTTTTTGACAGCTCTAGCTTTGACAGTTTCCATGCTCATTTTCTCATTCCTTTTGAACCAGTTTTATTTTTATCTAAAGGGTTTAAATTTATGATGATTTCATCTTGCCATATGTTTCATATCCTTCTCCAGCCATTAGGTTTCTATGTTTTTCTCCCAGAACCCACAGTTCTGTTTAGTAAAATGTTTATGCCAGAGTCTCACCCAGTCTAAGATAAATCTTCACCTAGGAATTACCTGCCAGGGTTGATGAATGGTAGTTAGTAGCTAAGGAGGTGGCAATTTAGGTAATTGATTCTGGCTCAAATCCTTAAGACAGTAATTTCTTTTATACGTTGGAAAGGAATTGTGTGTTTCTTGGATCTATTAGACTTGAAATGTGCATAAGGGACATGAGGTGTGGGGGAAAGAGCATGCATTGTAGTTCTTAGTGCAGTTCAAGCTCAGTAAAGCAAGTGGTGAAAATATGCATAAAAGCTGCTGAATGGAGAATCTGTGCCCAGTTCCTGGCTTCAAGGTGCTTCCTCCCTGTTAGGTCCTGTATGCCACTAACAGTGGTGTTATTACTGACAAGCCTCCATAGCTCTTCTTGCTCATTGGCTGGCGCCAGGGGCTGGTCCTCTGCCTCCTTTTTCCTTGCTTATGCCACTGTTCACTCCTCTTGGGTACATTCCCTACATTATTTCTGCCATTTTCTAGGCCCTTTTCTGTTGTCACTAAGAGCATCATTTCCCAGACAATACTTGTTCCAAAGTTTCAATGATATTATTATAGAAACATGATATTATTAGATAAAATAATTTTCAGGGCAGGAAGTAATAAATGTAGACCTAAGCACTACCTGAGAGCACTACACCAGAAGGTTCACGGCACTTGGATGTAGCAAACTTCAAAAACAGCCTGTATGATCAAGGCAAAAGGAGGAGGATGCGCAGACAGGGGCTGTTGCATGCTCGGTTGATGGCTTACACTTTCCACCACTGGGGTTGCCAGAGTGGGAACGGTCTTGCCTTCCATGCTTCCTGTGCTATGTAACAGCAACTGTCTTCTACCACTGCATAGATATTATTAATAAAATGATGTCTTTTAAACTTTTAGCTTTGAACTCAAAATGCTTAACATCTGGCTTGAAATCATAGCAGCAGAGATGAGTTTTCTACTTTTGTCTCAATTCTAAAAGTGATCAAAATAAGAACTAGCAATGCATCATTACATACTTAAAATAGAACCAAACTGTTTTTCTTGTGATACAATGTTAATATTTTGGCAGGAAAGTATAATTCCTTACCAGTAGTGGTAAAACTATAGCAGATCTTTGACTTTCAGTATTAGCCAACGTTTAAAAAACAATAGTTTTGAAGTTTGAAAAAAATTAACATAAAAAAATTAAATGTAAAAAATTTAATGAAAATACTTCTATTTTTATTCATCTTAATAAGAAATACTTTTTTTTTTTTTTTTTTTTGAGACAGTCTCGCAGTGTTGCCCATGCTGGAGTGCAGTGGCACAATTTTGGCTCACTGCAATCTCCACCTCCAGAGTTAAAGTGATTCTCCCACCTCAGCCACTTGAGTCGCTGAGACTATAGGTGTGTGCCACCTCACCTGGCTAATTTTTGTATTTTTAGTAGAGACGGGGTTTCACCATGTTGGCCAGGCTGGTCTCAAACTCCTGACCTCAGGTGATCCATCTGCCCTGGTCTCCCAAAGTGCTGAGATTACAGGCATGAGCCACCACACCCAGCCTTCATCTTAATTCTTAATAAGAAATACTTTAATGAAAATTTCTTTCCTTTGTTCCCATGCTACTCTTTTTGCCATTAATGGAAGAGAGAACAGGGTTTCAACAATAAGAGAATTAAGTAAAGACATAGGTGATAAAACTCTCTTCAGACCATCCCAATGAATACTAAAGTAAACTTTGAGTAGAATATAAAAATACCTTGATTATACTCTTATCAGAGAGCCAAATACTGATGATTTTCCCCACAAACTATAGAAATTCTTATGAACCGTAATCTAAGCATCAGAAAATCCCCAAACCCAGAATTATTTTTACACTGTTCTGCATGCTAGTTGATCTTCATAATGGTAACCAAGAAGCACTGTTCAGGATTCTGACTCAGCATTTCAATCAATTTATATGTTTATTTCATACAACCCTGGAAAAGTTAAGCAACTTGGTCAAGACCACTTAGCCCTGAGATCAAGAGAACCAGATCTTCTGACTCCCAGACCAGAATTTTTATTTTTCACATCACATCTAAAAAAGAATACGTTAAATTTAATTTTAAAAACCTTTTACCTCATTTCTTATTGTTATTAATGTCTAGATGTTATCTTGTGTGCCCATCACACGTACCTGTAGGCAGGATCACATTTAATGAACATGGAATAAGATTAGAGCTTAAATAAGAATTTATTATTTTTTTTAATATCCAGAGCAGGCTTTCCTTATAAATGGCAAACTTATCTTTAGCATTCCCACCTTAAAAGAAACCACTACTTATCCTTGCCCTTGAGTTTTTGTGGCATTATTTTGTTAACACACTTTAGAGTGGCAACAGAACATGTAGCTACTTTGGAGGAACCATTATTTGAGGTTTGTATAAAACCCTCAGGTCAAGATTGTGATTCTGGGCCAGGCATGGTGGCTCCTGCCTGTAATCTCAGCACTTTGGGAGGCTGAGGCCAGAAGATCACTTGAGGTCAGGAGTTAAAGACCAGTCTGGCCAACATGGTGAATCCTCGTCTCTACTAAAAACACAAAAATTAGCCAGGTATGGTGGTGTACACCTATAATCTTAGATACTTAGGAGGCTGAGACATGAGAATCACTTGAACCCGGGAGGCCAAGGTTACAGTGAGCTGAGATCATGCCACTGTACTCCAGCCTGAGTGACAGAGCAAGACTCTGTCTCAAAGCTAGCAACAACCAAAAAAAAAACTGATTCAGCAATTAAAACTATCAAATACCTTACCGTAAACCTTCCACTTAATATGACAGCAAAACGTAACTGGTTCCAAATATTTCAGTAACTAAGGCAACTTTGCATTTACTTGTAGGCAGAGAAACAACAAAGAATAAAATCAGCATCTTTTGTGGTCCTAACATATAGGACCAAAGGCCTATAGTACTCACAAAAGATAAGAGTATTGCAGTGTTGTTGTTGTTTCTAATTCTAAGTGTTTGAGATTTCGCTCCAAGAGAAACGATCCTGAGCACATTTTCAGGATTAAAAGATACTAGGAGTCTTCCTTTGAGGCACATGGTTTATTTACTAAGAATGTTATCACCTTTTTCTCCCTAAAACATTCCTGTTTTCTCAGATAGTCAGAGACGTATTTCCTCCTATCTCCAAAGGTAATGACTGTAGCATCTGTATCCACCTTTAATCCATCAATATGACAGCCCTCCAGATCAAGTATGTGATTTGACATATTTTACAAACTGGTTCAAACAAAAGCCGAAAGCTGCAAGCGATAGTTCTGTCCTCAAAAAGCAAAAGCTGGGTTGAGGGAAGGGAAGACGTGGGGACCAGGATGGAGAGAGGAGAGGAGAGGCTGTTCTGTGCTCCATGCTCAAGGAGTAAGCACTCCTCAGTGCAGGCAAAGAGTTTAGCTACTTTGTATTTACCCTGGGTATTTTAATAGGTACAGTACTGTAATTATGAGATTATATTTGTATATGTATTGGTTTACTGTAGTCATTGGCTCTGAATGAAGCAGAATGGCCATTCCCTGGAGCAGATGCCCTCTTTACTAGGCACTGACATTTGTATCTTTACATCTTCTAATTGCTGATTTTAATGGGAAGGAAAAGAAGGCTATTTTTTCACTGGGGCCTTGTCTTCTCACAGATCTTTAACTTGAGGCTTGATACAATTCCAGTTAGCTACATCTGTACTCTATAAATGGAACATGTTTCCGTGTATCAAAGGGTTGGATGTTTGTTCCCAGAGGATTCACTCTTCCTTTGTCCATAGGGTCCTTGTGGGGATGCCATGTTTATGTAAAGCTGTTCCCTTCTTGTAATAAATGCAGTTGCTCCACATACTAAACTGTGTTATAGCAGTAGTGTTTTGCTGATGCCGACTCAAAGCATGTTGGAGGTAGTGTCATGCAGAAAACTTAGAGTAGGTGTACTCTCAGTGTTCTGTTCTTTATTGTGGTTGTCAGTGTCTACACTGTTCAGTGAAGACAGCTTTTTGTTTGCACTTAAGTTAGTTCTGCAGCACTGTCATATGTATTAATTATGTGCTCTTGGAAAATGAAAATACTGATATTTTCTGTAAACAGACTAAAATATAATTCTATAAACCAAAGCAAGTTCATTCCATTTCTAACTAATTTTTAAGATAACTACCCAGCTTTGAAACAACTCCCAAGTCTCAGAAACTAAAAATGTGAAAGAATTTTCAATGAAAACAATATTTTTCATCACAGGCTGCAAAAAGTAATATATATGTAGTGGTAGATTGGGCTTAAGTGTAATGGGCCTCACTCTAAGGGAAAGAAAATTTCATGAATCACTTTTATGAAATCTATGAACTCTTTCAGCCTACTAACCTGAAAAGTAGCAATCTTATATTACAAAGAATTAATACCTTAATTTTGAGCCATGTATTTCCTTCTTGCTGGTAGGGTCTGGCTCATGATGGTTTCAAAAGTTAGAGCTAAGAACATCACAGACATTACTGTCTAACTTGTACCTGCATACTTGTTCTGTTTTATGCTTGCTTATTATTTTTAAATTACATGTGTGGTTTTTGTTATTTTAAGGCACTCAACCAGAATGCTGAACTAAGGAGTCGGTTGAACAGAATACATTCAGAGTCTATTATTTGTGATCAGGTTGTCAGTGTAAATATTATTCCTAGCCCTGATGAGGTAAGACTCATTGTAAATAGATGCAGAGTTCCTATTTTTTGCATCTAAATTTACTGCATATTTTTGTTTATTTATATCCAGTTCTTTCACTGTTAATAAGGTTCCCTCCATAAATATTTGTGTTGCTGACAGTTCAATGTTCTTTGAAGTAAAAGATATATAAGAGCTTGACATCATTTATTCCTGGTGATCAGTGTCTATTTTTATTTATTCTTATGTTCACCTGATCCCACTGAATATTTGATTTATGTATCTAATCCAGCTTTTTAATTTTCAACGTCTGTCTCATTCGTCATTAGAAATGTTCAGGAGCATCAAATGGCCAGTGAAATGTTGGGGGGAAAAATAACCTTTTTAGCTGAGAAGTTGCTAAGTAAAAAAGTGTAAGGTTTGTTTTGAAAGCCCTATCTAAGGAAAGAAGTCACCTGACCTTGTTAAGCTAATACTAATGGTGCTGCTACAGCTCCTGCTGCTGCTGCTAATTCATAGCTGATGTGTTAAGTGAATGAATGCTTACTATGTGCTAGGTATTGTGTTAACAACTTTGCATATGTTATCTCATTTGACACCCTCAACAACACTCTGTGTTAGGTGGTATTATTATTCTATTTTTCAGATTGAAGAAATGTTAAGAGAATAGGAGAACATTCCGTATTTGGGCTAAACTTAAGTATATAATTCTGTTTATGACTTCATAAAATTATTTTGTAGCATGAGAACTTACACTTTTCAACAGTAATGTTAGAGCCTTATATACAGTGATGATATATATAACAAAATGAGAGATTTAACTGTATAAAGGTTATGTTTGTACCAAAAACATACATTTTACTAGAAATCTATAGGTACAAGGGTTCTAACATCTTAGGAAACATTATTCCAAGACAACCTGTCTTCTACTTAAGTTTTTCGCCCTCAATATCTGTTCACCTCCATGGGCCCCGTGTTCTCACATTTATATTCACTCAAATGCCCAGAAAATTTATCATTCAAAAGTAATTTGATAATCTCAGTTGGAATCTTCTTTTCAACCTGAAATGTGCAATATATATATATATATGTCTCTTACATAATTTTTTGATTGAAACTTAAATAGCTTCCTTGAAAACTATCACTTATTGAATAAAAGTATAATTTGAAATAAGGTTCAATATTTCAGTCATGTGTTTTATTGGTTAAAATTCATGATCAAATTGGAAAATGGCATATATAGTCTGTCGCAAAAATTGGTTTTATAGATTGTTTTCTTAGCATGTCTCTAGTAGTTTCTACAAATATCTCTTTATGTTTAATATACTGCTAGAATATGACAGATCTAAGAATAAGAGAATGAATTTTTCTCTATAATCAATTCAGGATATTCATAGCAGCTTAACCTGTCAAATTCCTCTTAGTATCAATCAACCAAAGATTTAAAATCAAGGCATAGTACCAATACCTTTCAGCTATTCCTTTTGGGGACTTTAGACACATTGGAAGGACACTTATACAGTAGTCATTACTGAATTGCAAGTGAAAATTACTTGTGGTCGCCACTTTTTAACACACAGTATTAAAGAGTAGAAATCTGGCTAATTTGAAGGAATAACTACTCTATAGGGGGAAAAGCAATTACACTTTATTATTCTATCTTCTGCAGGCTGGTGAGCAAATCCATGTCAGTCTCCCCCTATCACAGCAAGTAGCCAATGAGAGCCGCCTCTCTATGTCAGAGTCTGTTTCTGAGTTCTTTGATGCCCAAGAGGTGCTTCTTTCTGCAAGTTCATCAGAGAATGAGGTATGTATGCCTCCATGACTTGTCAGCCTCAGCTGCTTGTGACTGAGTTTGGGTTAAAGAAAACAAAACTGTGGAACTTTTTGATGGTTATTTTCATTTGTTTGTTTGTTTACATCATAGTAAGATGCCTAAATTGTAGCAAAGCCAAAGGCACACAAACTATATCAGTTCCCAATTACTGAGCACTTAACGTTTCTAAGCATCAAGAATTTAAACTTAATGAATTAAGGGAAAGAATCAACATTTATTCAGAGTGTCTTCTATGATCCATATTTCAGGGTAACCAAAGAGTTTATGACAGAGCTCTTTATAGAAGGAGACTAGCTAATAAATATTGAAAGAATGGGAGAATTAGGAAAGCACCATTCATATGCAAACACAGACACATACATATTAGATATTTCCACTAGGGACATGAATATGAGCTTAGAAGGATAATGTGTAGCACATAGCTAGTTGGGTAATTATGGTTTTTGGATGTTAACCACTGACTGTCATAAATGCTGTATTAGATTGCTCTTTTTTGCTTATGATTCTTGCCACGGTCTTGGAAACAGGGAATCTCTTCCTTGGTCAGGTTGCAGAAATTAGTTATTTTACTACAATGTAGTTAACTTTTTTTTTTTTTTGGCATGAGGAAAGCAGCCAAAACTGTTTTCCACACAGCTGACTAGGAATTTTGTCATTTGGGATTGCAAAGCTGTATTGCATTTTTACAAAAAAGAAATGAAATCATTGCTAAACATTATTTCCTTATGCATAGAAAACAGATTGGAAGGAAACATCCTGACAATTAGTAGTAGTTGTTTTTGGATGTTTGAAATTATGAGTGATTTTAGAAACAAAGACAAAGTGGAAAAGAGAAAGCAATAATGAATACATGTCGTTTTTATCATGGGAGAAAAGTAAAATAGAATTCTTAGATACTGAATTTGTCAGCATACCAAGGCATGCACCTGCCTCTCAGATCCTGAGGCATGCATTAACAGGTTCACAGAGACTCCCATTTACAGGCTGGAATGCTAATTTATTGATTTGTGATGGTAACTGTTGCATACTCTCAGATGTACAGAATAATCTTCCTTGCTGATGAGTGCCTCTTTTCCTGTAGGCAAATATGCATGGCAAGCCTAATTCTAGTCAGAGATTACCTGGTGAGCAAGGGAAATTAGTAAACTTAAGGCGAGGAGGGCCAGAATATTAGAGCTCCATACTCGTTCTCCATCATAGGGATACTCTGCCACAAGGACTTGGTGTTTGTGTCTGTCTGCCTGCACCCCGAGGGACCACCATGCTGTGGATAATGCTACCAGAATTTCCTTTTCTGACTCTGCCTTGCTGAGCTCCCATTGCTAACTCATCCTTAATTCTTCTTTTTGTTGTTGTTTGTTTGTTTAGTTTTGTTTTTGAGATGGAGTTTCACTCTTGTTGCCCAGGCTAGAGTGCAGTGGTGCAGTCTCAGCTTACTGCAACCTCCACCTCCCAGGTTCAAGGGGTTCTCCTGCCTTAGCCTCCTGAATAGCTGGGATTACAGGCATGCACCACCAAGCCTGGCTAATTTTGTATTTTTAGTAGAGACAGGGTTTCTCCGTGTTGGTCAGGCTGGTCTCAAACTCCCAACATCAGGTGATCCGCCCACCTCAGCCTCCCAAAGTGCTGGGATTACAGGCGTGAGCCACCACGCCTGGCCCCTTCATCCTCCTTTAGTCGGGTTACAGTCAGACTTGACTGTGCATTATCTGAGCTCTGACCTATCATCTGATGACTTCCTAGCTTATCTCTCTGAGATCTATTTCCAAGTACCTGGGGCACACCAAGCTGGGTGTGCCAGCT
>PVKP010035282.1:0-23452 GCA_004027715.1 Plecturocebus donacophilus | reverse complement strand
TCTAACATCCCCCAAATTGGGGTTTTCAGGGTGAGGGACAGAGATTATACAGCCAAGTCAGCCTCCCCTCAGCTGCTTTCATCCTGTGAGAGAAAATGCCCCAGCTGACCCTGAAAGTTTACGGTTCTGATCAGGATAGGCAAACGGGAGGTAGAACCAAGTCTGGTGGAAAGACTGCTCAAATTGGTCGAAATACATAAATATTTAGGTTGATGCAGAAGTAGTTATGGGTTTTGCCATCGCTTTTAATAAATTACTAATAAATTAAGTGACCACTTAAAAAAAACTTGACCAGAAGTCATTCTACAATAAGCACTTACTACATTGCAAATGTGTTCCTGTTAGAGGATAAAGACTGTTATAGACTGAAGGTTTGTGCCTCCTCCCAAAAAAATTCATGTGTTGAAATCCTAACCCCCTAAGTGATGGAATTAGGAGGTGGGGTCTTTGCAGGATACATAGGTCATGTAGGCGGACCTCTCCTGAATGGGTTTAGCCTTATAAAAGGAACCCTATAGAGCTCTCCATGCTCTTTCTGCTACATGAGAATACGACAAAAAGACAGCAGTCTGCAACCCGGAAGAGGGCCTTCACCAAAAGGGGACCATCCTGGCACCCTGATCTCAGACTTCCAGCCTTCAGAACTGTGAAAAATAAATTTCTTTTTGTTTATAGGTCACCCAGTCTATGGTACTTTGTTATAGAAGCTCAAACTAATACAGGGACCAAGTCTTTTGATCATAAGTCCCCAGTGTCTGGTACCAGTTTGTTTTCCATTGCATGAGATGCTTCAGAACTTGATTGTGTTGGAATAAGTGAATGAGTAAACAGTTCCCTAAGCGATTTATCCTAAATCAAATATTGGTTTCTGGTTTGCTAATTTTATTTTTAAGCATAGGTATGTAAGACAAGTAAAATAAAGACCAACTTCACTCTTTCAGCAAAAATGGGACAGGTTAGGATCCCTTCTGACCCAACTAGCCACGCTATCCTGAAATGACCTTAACTTTCCTGTACACTTCTCTAAGTGGCAAAACATGCTCAGCCTCTACCACGTCCCAGATCCCATGAATGACATTGTTTCCATAAGATTTATTCAAAAAGAGGAGTGAAAATTGGGGTTCTTTTCTTTACTACTGGCATGTATTCATAATGAATATGAATTACATGAACAAGTGGCAGGGTATGGCTCTTGGCATACTCTAATGGCCTACTACAAAATCAATAGGAATAGGGCCAGAATGTGACAACATGGAAAGTGATAAACCTCTAATTGGCTAGATTTTTTCACCTTTGCCCTGAGAATGATGTTGGGCTATGCAATTCCAGAGTGCCCACACATCACTGCAAATGCTACCAGACTAGGGCATCTTATTCGCTCTTTTATTTCCTCCTATCTTCTAACCCCAACTCCATCCTAGGACTTAGGACAGTTCTCAGAACACAGTAGACTTCAAATGTTGTTCAGACGACTGACATTTCTTTATAGCTAATATGTTATGGGGGGAAATAAATACCCTTAGACATCTTCATACATTTGAAAATCTCAACAGGGCAAGAAGTGATAATTCAGATGAAAGCTACACTGAAAAACCACAGTAGGGAGAACCAAACATCTCATTATCTAAAGGTAACTGCTTGAGTCTGCTACAAATGTATTTTTGTAGGGTTTCCTTAAAACTTTACTGCATGACATTTTAAAATTCAAAATAAAGCTATTTAAAATTATTGCAATTCAACTGTCCACTTGCTCAAAGAAGATATTTATATAGTTATTTGTTTCTCCATTAGGAATAACTGGCTCACTGAATGCAAAATTGAATTCTTTTGATGATATTTCAGTTTCCAATTATATCTAAAAAGTAGAATGATCTGGCATTTTATCAAATTCTTTGATTCTATATAGGCGCATATGAGTATCAAGGTTTTTCTTCTATACTCTAGGTATCATTTTTATTCACCAAGATAAGAAATTGGGTTAACCCTAGTCCACTTTTTTCTTCAAAAGTGATGTCTTTTAAATATTGGGACAAGAAATGTAGATTTTAGTTTCTTATTCAGCATGGCTCACAGTTTCTCTTCAGAATTCTGCATTACAAATAAATCAATCCTAATTTTCTCAAAACCAAAAATTACTCCAAAAAAAAGTCAGCAATAGCAAACATTGATCCAGCATGGAAATTGAAATAAATTAAAATGTATTACTTCATCTGCTCTCTCATATGTTCAATATTAGAACTAAAATAATTCTTAATACCCCTCCCCAAATTCTACATCAGTAAAATTGAGTTGCTTCATTATTCTTTTATATCAAAGACTCCTTCTTTAAAAACAGTTATGCAAGTCAGGAATCACTTCTCAAAAACCACATTATGTTTTATAATGATTTAACAACTATGTAATCAAAACTCTCCTTTTAGTCAATATTATTTATTTGGTGAAACTCAATGAATTTTTTATGTTAAGCTAAACATAGCCTAAGCTTCTTTTATATATGTTACTTTGAACCCATCTGCTATCATTAGATTGGAAGGGAGGAAATAGACTTTAAAATAGTTTAACTTTAGCATAATGATTAATTCTAAATTTTATTAAATCCTAATAACTTGCAGATATGTTATCTAATGTGTATGTTCATGTATATAGTAAATATTTCTGACATACATAGGAGCAATTATTATAACTCCATTTTACTGATGGAGAAAGTGAAAGACTAGTAGAGTTTTAAAAGTTAATTTGAAACAAAAGGAATAGGATCTGGGTTTCCCCACTCCTACTGAAGTATATCTCTTCTGGTTATTAACTTTTGGAGATATGGATTTTTAAATGAATTACATTAATTCATTTTTAAAACCAAAATTTGTCTCAGTTATTATAGCAACTTGAAGTATGAAGATGTTAGTAATTTTCATGTGTTCGCATTGTTCAATTGCTGTAAAGATCAAGTTTAGAACACTGTATTCAATTCGTTCAAAAGCACACACTGATGACACTGACCAATATGGAGAAAGAAGAAACTGCAGTTGTAGTGATGACTGCCAATGATGAGCGCAGATGGAGAAATACTGAGTGGGACCTGGAGGGAGCTATTCAGGTAGAGATGTTCATCAGATAGCTCTATTTATGGACTCTTACTGTGCATCAGTTTATTACAAAGGCACCTGAGACACAAAAACAAACCTCAGTAAGAAAAAAAGGAGGGAATAGCTGTCCGTGTCTGTCAGGGTCCAATTAGGGCATAGAAATCACACTAATTACTTTTAATAGAAACATTTAGTGTACATAGTTATTAAGTACATACTGAATAGCTGAAAAGGCGAAGAGAAAACTCTAAGGTATCACAGAGATACCACCTGCAGGAAGCCACTTCTACCCCAAAAATTGGAAAAACAAGGTGAAAGGTTGGGATTATTAAAATTTAGAAGGTTAGAGGAGGTGACTCATGTGACTGAGACCCAGACATCTAAGAAGGGGCACTGCTCACCTCATGGGTCTGATTCTGCCACTGCTAGAGAAACTGCAAAGTGCATTTGATTGTTGCTATTGGACTCAACTGCCAATGCCAGGGTAAAGTGAGGCAAGGGTGACGCTGGCAAAATTAGGAAGCACACATGAACTCAACAGGAAAGAGCAAGTGACTTTTCCTTCCACCAGCTGTGCAGTCTCCCTGGAACCCCTGCTGAGAGAGCCTAAGATGAGAGAACTGGCCAGGCAGAGATGCGATTTACACAGTACCGGCCCCAGCACCACAGAGCAGGCTATACAAGGATGGTGGGTTTGGAGCTGAGAGAGATCAGAGCTTAATAAATGAAACAATGATTTATTCCAATTGAGGAAGAGGAGTTCAAAAAGGTTTCGATAAAGTTGAATTGAGTCACAGAAGCTACAATTTATTGAATAATTATAATGGGTCAAGCATAGTATTAAGCAACTCAAATTCATTAGTTCATTTAATTTAATCCTCACAACAATCATTTGAAGTAGATATTGTTATACCCAGTCAAGTTAGATGGAATGGCGCCACACTCTGAGTTTCAAATTATGAGTCCTTTATTTTTACCTGGCGATCAAGAGACAGCTAACACTCAAAATTCTCTCGGCCCCAAGGAAGGGGCTTGATTATCTTTTATACCTTGATTTAGGAAGGGGAGGGGGAGCCTAGCTGGAGCAGAGTTTATAGAAGCAGAACAAGCAAGTTAGATAAGGAGGCTGGTAACTAGGAGGCAGGAGGTACTCATGATTGTTGACTTTTTAAAGAGGATATACACAAGCGGTTCCCATGATTGCCAGTTACCAAGGAGGGTATTCGATATTTGTCATATAATCAACCATGGAGGGGGCATTCACAATGGCAAGTGGGCTTGCCAAGCAGGCTATGGTTACAAAGGTTATATGTTTCTATAGTTCTAAGTACAGCATAACTCAGCACCGTAGCAAGACCCAGGTATGCACTTAAGGGAGGAGTGGTGGGGGTGGGAGGTGGAGGTCAAGATGGAGTCTATCTGGCTCTTAGCAAAATGGAGTCTGTCTGGCTAACACAGGGTAGGTTAGAACAATATTATTATCCCCAGTTTGTAGATAAGAAAATTGAGGTTCAAGGAGGTTATATGACTTGACCAAAGCTATATAGTTAATAATTGGGGATCCAGGACTCAACTTCAGGTCCATCTGCTTCCAAAATATAAGCTTTCAAACATTATAACATACACTCTCTTGAAAAACTGGTAGGTGTTTAATAAATAGAAAACTGAGAAAAGGCCATTTCAAGCAGAGGAAAGTACAACCAAAGTCACAGAGGTAAGAAATGGCCTGGCAGAAGTAGGAAACCATAAGAAATTCTCCAGTTTAAATCTAACATAAAAAGGAATACAGAGGCCAGGCGCAGTGGCTCATGGCTGAAATTCTAGCACTTTGGGAGGCCAAGGTAGGCACATCACCTGAGATCAAGAGTTCAAGACCAGCCTGGACAACATGGTGAAATCCCATCTCTACTAAAAAGAAATACAATACATATATATATTAGCCTGTATTACAGGGATGCAGTAGCACCTGTATCCCAGCTACTAGGTAGGCTGAGGCAGGAGAATGAGGCAGGAGAATCGCTTGAACCTGGGAAGTGGAGGTTGCAGCAAGCTGAGATTGCATCACTGTACTCCAGCCTGGGCGACAGAGTTAGACTATGCCTCAAAAAAAAAAAAAAAAAAAAAGGAATACAGAGTAAATGGTTCATTGGATAGTTCATCAGAAGCCAGTGCAAGGAAGACTTAATAGGGCATGTTTTAATGGATCCATGTTTTCATGGCTCAGCTTTATCCTGAGGGCAGTGGAGAGCCATTGACATGTTAAACAGCAGAATAGCCTAATAAATTTTGTATTTTTTTAAGTGTGCTTGCAAACATGTGGAAGGTATACTGATCAGGTGTCAGGGTGGAAACAAGAGCTAGTTAGGAGACTTTTCCCAGAATCCAGAGAACACATGAGAACGGCATGAATAAAACCAGTAGTGGTGGGGATGGAGTTAAGTGAATCAAGAAGAGCGATGCTAAGAAGGTAGAATGTATGAACTGATGGAGCACTGTAAGAGATTTAAAGGACAAAGGAGAGAAATCAATGCAGGACAACTCCTGATCTTCTAACTGGGAAACCAGGTGAATAATGGTGCCTCTGATCAAGTCAAGAAAGGATTGGAAATAAGACATTTGGGAGAAGGAGATATTAAGTTTCATACACGTGGAGTTTAAGATAGAAAATATAGGTTACGACATGCAATCAGCAGTATGGTATAGATTGCTGGTGTTCTGAAAGTAAGTATGGGCTGGAGATCAAGGTCAACATTTTTAGTGATCAATGTCTTTATCTGTCTTTTCTGGAAAATGCACAAAACCAAGGGGCTAAACATTAGGAAAATCTCTTTTAACCTTGAAAGTAATAAAGCCTGGATTTGTAGCAAGCTAAAAAATCCAGGAAGATTACAAGAGAGTGTTTCAAATCTATTAAGTATAATTGGTACAAAAATTTCAACTAACAGAGAGAAAATAGAAAGACACAAATGTCAACCAGAAATATAGCATTCTCGGCATGCTCCTTGAATTTCATTTTAAATAAATTTAGAATTGTTCTTATTGCATAAAAAGTCTCATCAATTATTTTAACAGATATCCCAAACCCACTCCTAATGTACTAGATTGCTATATTTATCTATTTATATATGTTAGAATGTGGGACTATTTGTAATAAATCAGGTAACTCAAACAAACTGTACCAGAATACATTATCTTTTTATTTTAAGGGTGTAGCTCTGTTGCCCAGACTGAAGTGCAGTGGTGCAATCACAGTTCACTATAGACTCAACCTCCCAGGCTCAAGCAATCCTCCCACCTCAGTCCCCACAAGTAGCAGGCACTGCAGGTGCACCATCAAGCCTGGCCAATTTTTTTTTTTTTTAGAGACAGGGTCTTGCTATATTGCCCAGGCTAATCTTAAACTCCTGGGCTGAAGTAAACTTCCTGCCTTTGGCCTCCCAAGTTGCTGGGATTACTGGCATCAGCCACCACACCTGGCTCATTATTTTAAATAACACTTAGCCTTACTCTTCATAAATTGCTACACAGGATTGTAATTATTGGTAAAAATAAGAACAATCTTTTCAAGTAATAATGAACATAAATACTTATCCACTCAAAAAAGACAATTTTGATACCTATAGTAATATTCAATACCATTCCTCACTCTTAATGAATCCCTAATTTCCAATCATGTAGTTAAAGATTGGTTTAAGCATGTCAGCAAAATTACAAGCCCTGCCACAGTTATTGATTTAGGTATGGTGAAGGGATTCAAGTCTAAAAGTAGAGTACATAATACTCTCTTGGCATGCTATTTAAGTCAATCCAAGGAGAGTGATTCTCAGGACTTTTATCTGATGGTTAGAAGAGAAAAATCAATATCACCAGAGGCAAATGAAGAGATAGGAACAAAACTGGTACTTGGTGATATCACTGGGTATTCAGACCAACCCTAGGATAAACCAAAATTAGATAAAACCAACCCTGAATTCCAGCCTATCTCTTGTTCAAGTTAGTTTGAGTTGGGTTCTCTGAAATATCACCAACTATTTCATTTTCTGCAATGAATAGAATTAATATTACTTATCAGGGTTTTTTCTTCTATTAAGAAAGGTAATTAACAAATCTCTACTATGTAACTGCTTGAAATCTATCTGAAATGATCACAAAGAAAGAGTTCAAGTAGTTAATATCCTAAAATTAAGATTTTTGTTCAGGCCGGGAGCGGTGGCTCATGCTTGTAATCCTAACACTTTGGGAGGCTGAGGCAGGCGGATCATGAAGTCAGGAGTTCAAGACCAGCCTGGCCAACACAGAGAAACACCATCTCCACTAAACATACAAAAACTAGCAGGGTGTCGGGGCGGGCAACTGTAATCTCAGCTACTTGAGAGGCTGGGGTAGGAGAATCCCTTAAATTCGGGAGGTGGAGGTTGCAGTGAGCTGAGATCACACCACTGCACTCCAGCCTGGGCAACAGAGCTAGACTCCGTCTCAAAAAAAAAAAAAGAAAAAAGAATTTTTTTCATTAAAATTGCCTATGATTATCAATAACTTAATAGAGTTTAGAATAGTCCACAGGAAAAAAAATAACAGTGATGTAACATTTTTATTTATACAGAGATTATATTTCCAGGTTATTGTGTTAAATGTTACTTTCAAGCAATATCCATTGCTATTGAAAGATAAAATTAAGGTTCCATACTTTGAAACCTTGAAAATTTTATTAGAAGACCTCCAGTTCCAATCACTCACACTTATAGACTTATATAACCTTATTAGGTTACCCACCTCATATGCTCTTTGACTTTGGACAGCATAGCATCTAGTTCTTCTGACATTAAACTCAACACAACATCCTATCTTGCTCTGAGGCAAGCAAAGGATTGTTTTTTACTAGCAACACCCAGTAATAATAAAAGGAGACCTTGCACCTCAAACACCATATTTCTTTTATTATATTTTAAGTTTTGGGGTACATGTGCAGATCATGCAGGATTGTTACATAGATATATACATGCCATGGTGATTTGCTGCATCCATCCCCCCGTCATCTACATTAGGTATTTCTCCTAATGTTATCTCTCCCCAGTCCCCTCATCTCCTGCTATCCCTCCTCTAGTCCCCCTGCCCCCCAATGTATGGCCCCAGTGTATGATGTTCCCCTCCCAGTATCCATGTGTTCTCACTGTTCGACGCCCACCTATGAGTGAGAACATGTGGTGGTCTTCTGTTCTTGTGTCAGTTTGCTGAGAATGATGGTTTCCAGCTTCATCCATGTCCCTGCAAAAGACACGAATTCATCCTTTTTTATGGCTGCACAGTATTCCATGGTGTATATGTGCCACATTTTCTTTATCCAGTCTATCACTGATGGGCATTTGGGTTGGTTCCAAGTCTTTGCTATTGTAAACAGTGCCACAGCCAACATATGTGTGCATGTGTCTTTATAGTAGAATGATGTATCATCCTTTACCGATGTATATACCCAGTAATGGGACTGCTGGATCAAATGGTATTTCTATCTATACATCTTTGAGGAATCACCACACTGTCTTCCACAATGGTTGAATTTACACTCCCATCAACAGTGTAAAAGTGTTCCTATTTCTCCACATCCTCTCCAGCATCTGTTGTCTCCAGATTTTCTAATGATCGCCATTCTAACTGGTGTGAGATGACATCTCAATGAGGTTTTGATTTGCATTTCTCTAATGACCAGTGATGATGAGCTTTTATTCATATGTTTGTTGGCTGCATAAATGTCTTCTTTTGAAAAATGTCTGTTCATATCCTTCACCCACTTTTTGATGGGGTTGTTTTTTTCTTGTAAATTTGTTTAAGTTCTTTGTAGATTCTGAATATTAGCCCTTTGTCAGATGGGTAGATTGCAAAATTTTTCTCCCATTCTGTTGGTTGCTGGTTCACTCTAATAATAGTTTCTTTTCCTGTGCAGGAGCTGTTAAGTTTAATTAGATCCCATTTGTCATATTTCTTCTCTCTATGGCTTCTCTCATGATACTGCCTCTTCTTCTGCCCATTGCACTCCAACACAATCAACTTAAAAAAGCAAATAAGTTTACCAACCTCTTTGAAATTTCCTGATGGGAAATAGGAGCAAATGCATATAGCTGAGGTAATTCACAAATACTGCATCACCTGACTTAGCATACTATAGATTTAAAATATTAATCAGTCCCTTCAGAGACTCATTTTAAAATTTTGATTAAGAAAATACTACATAACAGAAAACAACAAAATGGCAATAGCAAATCCTTTTCTATAATTACTTTACATGTAAATGAATTAAACTCTCCAATCAAAAAAAATAGAATAACTGAATAGATTAAAAAATAAGACCCAATTATATTCCATCTACAAGAAACTCACTTTAGATTTAAGGACATACACAGGCTGAAAGTGAAGAGATGAAAAAAGACATTTCATGTAAATTGTTACTAAAAGAGGGCAGGGGTGGCTATACTTATATCACACAAAATATACTTTAAGTCAAACACTATCACAAAAAACAAAGAAGGGCATTGTATAAAGATAAAAGAATAAATCCACTGGGAAGGTTTAATAATTATAAATATATACACTCAACAACATGGTGCCTAAATATATAAGGCAGACATTGACAAAACTGGAAGGAGAAATAGACAGCAATATGGTAATAATAGAATACTTCAGTACCTCACTTTCAATAAGGAACAGAACATCCAAATAGAAGATCAACAAGGAAACAGAGAGCTTGAATTGCATTACAGGCCAAATGTACCTAAGAGATGTATACAGAATATTCTGCTCAATAGCAGCAGAATACATATTCTTTTCACATGGGCCTTTCTCCAGAATAGTTCTATTATGATATAAGTCACAAAAAAATTACTTGATGCAGCAAAAGCAATACTAAGAGAGAAATTCAGCACAATGAACACCCACATTGAAAAAAAAAGAAAGATATCAAATAAACCACCTAACTTAACACTGCAAGGAATTTTTAAAAGAGCAAACTAAGTCCAAGTTAAAAGATTAAGAAATTTTTTTAAACTAGAACAGAAAAAAGAAGAAATTAAAAATAGACAAAATAAGAAACTGAGTTTTTTTAAAAAGATAATCAAAATTGATAAACTCTTATCTAGACTAACTTAAAAAAGGAGAGAATATCCAAATGGATGAAATGAGAAATGAAAGAAGAGAGATTACAAGTGATACTACAAAATAAAAGGAATTATATGAGAATATTGTGAATAATTATACACTAAAGAAATGGATAATCTGGAAAAATTTATAAATTCCTAGAAAGACAAGCTATCAAGACTAAATCATGAAGAACTGGAAAGCCTGAACAAACTTATAACTAATATGGAGATTTAATCAATAATCAAAAACCTCCCAACTAAGAAAACCTCAAGAACAGTGGCTTCACTGGTGACTTCTAATGAACATTTAAAGAAGAATTAGCATCAGTCCTTCTCACCTTTTCCAGAAAACGGAGGAAGGGGGAACATTTCTAAACTCATTTTGTGAGGCCAACACTACCCTGATACCAAAGACAAGCAGACACTATGAGAAAAGAAAACTGTAAGCCAATATCCTTGATAAATACAGATGCAAAAATCCTGAACAAAATACTAGCAAACTGAATCCAACAGCACATTAAAAGGATCATACACCATGACCAAGTGGAATTTAACCCTGGGATGCAAGGATGGTTCAACACATGAAAATCAATTAAGGTGATACTGCATTAACAGAAGAAAGAATAAAAATCACATGATCATCTCAATCGATGTAGAAAAAACATTTGATGAAATTCAACACCCTTTTGTGATAAAAACTCTCAACAAATTAAGAATATGAGAAAAGAACCTCAACATAATAAAGATCTTACATAAAAATCCCACAGTTAACATCATACTCAATGGTAAAAAAAACTAAAAGCTTTTGCTCTAAGCTCAGGAAAAATGCCCATTCTCACCACTTTTATTCAACATGGTACTAAAAGTTCTCACCACAGAAGGTAAGCATGAGAAAAAATAAAAGGCATCCAAATTAGAAAGGAAGGAGTAAAACTGTCCCTGTTTACAGATGATATGATCTTATATATAAAAAATTATAGACTCAATTTTAAAACTCTTAGAATAAAAAATTCAGTAAAGTTGCAGGATACAAGAGAAACATACAAAAATCAGTTGCATTTCTGTCCACTAAAAACAATCTGAAAAGATAAATTGAGGAAACAATCTGAAAGGATAAATTGAGAAAATATTTAAAATAGTAACAAAAAAATAAAATGCTTAGGAATAAATTTAACTAAGGAAGGGAACAACTTATATAATAAAAATTACAAAACACTGATAAAAGAAATTAAACAACACAAAAGGAAAAAAGCATTTCGTGTGTTTGTACTATTTAAAGCAATCTATAGATTCAATGATAGCCCTCTCAAAATCCTTTGGCATTTTGTAAAGAAACAGAAAAAGCAATTCTAAAATGTATATTGGAACCACAAAAGACCACAAATAGCCAAATTAATCTTGAGAAAAAAGAATAAAGTTGGAGGCATCATACTTCCTGATTTCAGAAAAAAATATCACAAAGCTACAGTAACCTAAACAGAATGGTACTGGCATAAAGACAGCCATATTGACCAATATAACAGAATAAAGAGACCAGAAATATATCCATGCATATAAGGTCAACTGATCTTTGACAAAAGTGCCAAGAATATACAACGGGGAAAGGACAACCTCTTCAACAAACGGTTTTGGGAAAACTGTATATTCACATTCAAAAGAATAAAAGTGAGGCTGGGCGTGGTGTCTCATGCCTGCAATCCCAGCACTTTGGGAGGCCAAGACAGGCAGATCACTTGATACCAGGAGTTTGAGACCATCCTGGCCAATATGGTGAAACCCTGTCTTCTACTGAAAGCACAAAATTTAGCCGGGCATGGTGACATCTCAAAAAAAAAAAGGAATAAAAATGGACCCTTATCTTATACCATACACAAAAATCAACTCAAAATATATTATAAATTTTAAAGTAAAACCTGAAAATATAAAATTTCTAGAAGAAAACATAGAGGTAAACCTTCACGAAACTGATCCTGCTAATGATTTCATGGATATGACACCAAAAGCACAGGTGACAAAAATCAATATAAATGAGACTACATCAAACTAAAAGTTTTTGCACAAAAAAGGAAGCAATGAACAGAGTGAAAAGGCAAACTACAGAATAGGAGAAAATATTTGCAAGTCATATATCCAATGAGGAGTTAATCTCCAAAAAGTACAAGGAACTTCTACAACTCAATAGGAAAAACAAACAAACAAAAAAAGCCTAATAACCCAATTTAAACAAGCATTAGGGAAACAGGCATTAGGCACTTAAACAGACATTTCTCCAAAGAAGACATACATATGGCTAACAGGTGTGTGAAAAAATGGTTCACATCACTAGTCATCAGGGAAATGCATATCAAAACCACAAAGAGATATTACACCTGTCAGGATGACTACTATCAAAAAAATAAAAGACAACAAATATGGCAAGGATGTGGAGAAACTGGAACATTTAGTGCACTGTTAGTAAGAGTGCAAAGTGGTGCAGCCACTATGGAAAACAGTATACTGGTTCCTCAAAAATTAAAAATAGAACTACAATATTATCCAGCAATTCTACTTCTGAGCATTTATTCAAAAGAATTTAAATCAGAATCCCAAAGTGGTATTAGCACTATCACGTTTATTGCAGCACTATTCCTAATAGATAAGAGATGAAAATAACTTAAATGTTCATGGAAAGATGAATTGATAAAGAAATATGATATGTAGATATAATGGGATACCATTCAGCCTTTAAAAAGCAGGAAACTCTGCAAAATGTGACAACATGGATGAACCTTGAGGACATCGTGTGAAATGAAATAAGCCAGTCGCAGAAAGACAAACACTGCATGATTCCACTTATGAAGTATCTAAAATAGTCAAATTCATAGAATAGAAAAGTAGAATGGTGGTTGCTAGGGGCTGGAGAAGGGAACAATGTGGAATTACTAATCAACAGGTGTAAAGTTTCCATCAAGCAAGATGAATAAGCTCTGGAAATCTGCAAACACCATTGTACCTATAGTCAACAATACACTATCATACACAGAAATTTATTAACAGTAGATCTCATGTTAAGTGTTCCACCCACAATAAAATAAAAGCTTTTGAAAAGAAATCATTCGTGGCATAAGTACAGTGTGCAAGATATTGTGCCAAAGGCTTGGTAGACAAAAGATGTATTAGATGTTGCAAGTCTGGGCTATTAAATGCCAAGTATTCTAAGACACTATTCTAAAATTTGTATAGCTGATGCCAATGATTCGTGTGTGCCTAATTTAAACAAATCATCAGGATTTCCTTAGTGTAGATAATATCAGATGAACTTATCCAGATATTTTACATTGTTTCCCATTCTAATAATCAGACACTTTAACATTCAACTTTTATTCAAAAGCAGAATTCTGATACTAGGGAAAACTTAAAAGAAAAGCCAACACCAATGTACAAGTGTATTTATCACTAAGCTAATATGGCTCTGTCGGTCTAAGCATTTGTTTTCCTTCATAACTGGAAATAGTGGTTTTTAACCTGCAGTCTATGGAACCGTCATGCTCCATGAGGTTACCTGAGAGGCCACAGTAGGAATGATAATCACATGAGGCTTGACTCCCATGCCTGCTTCAAATTACAGCAGCTCTTTATTTCATAAACGAAAGGAGTGCAGAGGAAATGTGAGGAGTCATGTAAATTTTTACTTAGAAGAAAGGAATTTGCTGCTGACAAGGTTTGAAAACTTCTCCCTTTGTTTTATCTTATAGAGTTGCTCCTGAACAATTCCTGACTTCTTGGTTAACCATCTTTTGTTACCTACTCTAGTTTGCCTCTCGGACTAATGGTAGGAATCACTTCTTACATATTCTACTGGTACCATTTAACTACTTTCTTTCCTAAATTGATGGCTCCTACTAAGGAAAGATGCTTTTAATGTACCCCAGAGTAGGATAGATTCCACAGGGCTCTTGGTCCTCTGCATTGTATCTCCCCATCTCAAGACTGAAGCCCAGAGGGCACCTTCTCTCCCAGCCAGCTCCAAATTGACCTGCCCATTATCCCTCCCAGTTGATGTGTGGCTTCTCCATTTTATAACCCAACTTCCCACTAAGTCTCTGTAGCCTCTTAGAGAAACTATTTTTTTTTTCCTCCAGATAGTGTAAAATTATAATGCATATATACAATTTTAAAAGAAAGCCACAGAAAGAAGTCTACCGACATTCTGTTCATTCTTATACTTCCCCAAGTCAGAAAAGTCAGATTGTAGAACAAAGGGAGTTAAGCACATAGGAAAGTGTGTTTTGATTTAACTTTGAAGAACTTTGTGCTAAGTCAAATCCATGCATTAAATAAAGGGTTACCAAGGAGTAGTGTTGTCCTTGACCTAAAATTTGTAAGTCTTTTTAATTATAAAAATTAATTTTATTTCAACTGAGTCTAGTATTTTAGTCATTATGTGAAAGCGATACATAATTATCCTCTGTGAATAAGGTGGGGTAAAAAGATTTTAAAATTTGGATCATACTTACACTTGGTTATTAATATGCACATAAGGGAAAATTCTTTATGCATCTGAAGCTTTATCAAAGACTTTCTGCAAGTATATTAAGGAACCACAATATAACATTGGGTAAAGACATGAATTAATTTTCAGGCATGTGGAGACACTAAGAATGAGAATGAACATGCCATGAAGAATTTAAGGCAATTAAAAACACTTATGGCTTTTTAATCTGTACAAAGCAAACTATAACATTTTATCATCATAAAGCAACTAGTCTGCATAATATTTAAATGCTCACATAAGAATTGGAGAGAATGAAATTCCTGAGAGTAACTATGTGTGGCTTTGCCATTTCAAAATACTTTTTCTGATCAATTATTTGAGCTAGAGAATAACCGTTACCCAAAAATGTATCTCTATCCTCAATTTGCAATACCCAGAGACATTTAGTGATATGCTCAAGATCACACAGAAAGGTAAAGAAAGAAAATGACAAGCTGCTCTTCTGACTTCTGCTACATTACACACAGTATCCTGCAAGGCAGTGGACATAGCAGTGTGCTTGTACCTGCACACTAATATAAACAAATGCTAATGCATGCATACACTGGCTCTCCTGATACCTTACCACTAAAATAATCAAGAAAAATGAAAATCCTACTTTTTAAAATAGCATCTGGATACTACATGTTGTCACCTATAAGTGGGAGCTAAGCATTGGATATGCCTAAACATAAAGATGGCAACAACAGAAACCGGGGACTACAAGAGATCAGAGTGAGGAAAAGGGCAAGAGTTGAAAAATGAACTAGTTAGTACTATGCCCAGTACCTAGGTGATGGGATTATTTGTGCCCCAAACCTCAACATAATGCAATGTACCCATGCAACAAACCTCCACATGTACCCCTGAATCTAAAATAAAAGTTGAAATGATTTTTTAAATAAAGAAAAATTATAGGAAAGCACAAAGAAAAAATGGCATTTGGAGAAGCTTTATTATACAAAACTATAAACTCACATAGCTAAATTTAATTTTATTGCATATACATTGATCACAGTCTGCCAGGTACTGCTAAATTTTTATACATCTCAATTTCACTAAACTACAAACTCTTTGAGAGAAAGGATGATACTTTATAATAAAACATACTTTTTGTACTCAAAGCATTTAACAAAATGCCTGGTATATAGTATATCTACAATACACGGGGTGAATTCAGGCATAACTATATCACAAATTTTAAGAATAAAACAAATTTAACTGTTTTTTACAAAGTAGCCAACTGAAGCAAAGTCATTGTGTGAATCAACCAAGATTAGTGGCAGAGCCAGATATAAACTCTAAAATCTAGACAACAATGAATTTTTTAGACTTAGAAGCCATTTTATAGGCTATTTTATTTGTCACCTTTGTTTGAGATAGCTTTTGTTGGCCAGGCATGGTGGCTCACACCTATAATCCCAGCACTTTGAGAGGCCGGGCAAGCAGATCACTTGAGGCCAATAGTTCAAGACCAGTCTGACCAACATGGTGAAACCCCGTCTCTACCAAAAAAATACACAATAGCTAGGCATAGTGCCATGCGCTTGTAGTCACAGCTACTCATGAGACTGAGGTAGGAGAATTGCTTGAACCCGGGAGGCAGATGTTGCAGTGAGCTAAGATCATGCCACTGCACTCCAGCCTGGGCAACAGAGCAAGACCCTGTCTCAAAAAAAATTTTTAAAGACAGCTTTTGTTGTGATTACCAAGTCAAAGTCCTAAATCAGTGTACATCATATATACACAGACACACATACACACACACACACACAATCCTTATATTGAGCCACTGCTAGCTTCTTAATAAAAATGTTATCATCTGTGAATGAGTGGAAGGATGCCATCAGCAAGATGCCCAGTGACACCAGAAAGATGCTGAGTTGTGTGGTTCAGGCCTCAGGCATTGACACCAAATGAGATTATCAATTGCTCATCCAGCTCCTCCGAGTCCCCCCACTGATATGAAAAGGAGACAAGTCACATGACAGACCACTGACACCAACTTCATACACCAAAAAGAACCATAATAACTTGCCGCGTTGAGTATATCGAGGTCTAACTTTTCCAGTAAGTCCCATCAGCTTCACTCACAGCCACTATGGAGGAGAAACACTCCCTTACACTAAATTCTCATCCTAATTTCACTTCTTTCATTTTCCTAGAATGAGATGGGTAAGATCTGTACTCAGATTGTCTAGCCAGGCCAAAGAGTGAATGAATCAATGAGCATTATATCCAGCAATAAAGGAATTGTATCCCTAGACTTTAAGGATATAAAATCCTCTTTATATTATATTCCGCAATTACATAGAAACTTTATTGTTAACAGATTTTCGATAGTTTGAAATTTCATTTAAAGATGATGAGTAGCTTGACTTTATTTCTGAGCACACAGACATAACGGCTATCTCTATTTTTTAAATTATCTATTGGAAGTTTCTAAATAGTTCTTTGAGATTCTTTTCAATACTATATTGGATTGTGATTGTTTTCTATTTTTATTTTATACTGTCCTTCCATTTTTTAAACTATTACTGAAGAATCATTATAGCCAAAGTGCCTTTCATGAAACCATACTCAGTATTTCTCACAAGCTCTCTTGACAAAAAGTTTGGCTGTCTCTGTTTAAGTAATAAACTAGCAAAGAGATAAAGGAACTAAAAATAGTAGTAAATTAATCCTTCTCAAAAGCAAATTTGAACAAATGCCACTTCACTGCATACATTACCTCCTTATCAAAATTATGTCAAAGACATGTTTAAAGACCATCCAAGATCTTTTCACAGAGTTCAGTTCAAGTCATTTGAACCATAGTTTATAATTCCACAGCCTTTGTACTGTGTGGCAATCATGTACACTTTGTCTTACGGACCTCACATAAGATGTTTTGGAAGAACCACATTCTTCAGATATTTCATACCAAGCTCAGCACATTGAAATAGATTGAATACAAGGGAGAATGAAACTAATTTAAAACTTGGGGAGAGAACTGTGCATAAGCAATACAGTTTAAGAGCTCTACTGAATATTTACAAACCAGCCCTCAATGCTGGGTTTGTCTCTATTACCTAAAAATTAATTTATTAACAGATATATCCTACACTATTCCACAAAGACTTTTTTCTCCAAAAGGAAACTTTGAAATACAGGAAAGGAAAGTGTGACTATTCACTAGTATGACAAATGGCAGAGTGACATTCCAACCGAGCATAGCTATGATTAATGTACATGCAAACATCCATCCAACAGAAAAATCTCTACAGTACCAAATAGAAATTCTGACCAAATCATGAGCTGTTATGACAAGTCCTCATTATTTTTACAACTCAAGACACTGTTACCCAGTTGGAATCTCTGTGGTTCGGCCATGCCTACTGATGGTAAAATAAGGACAGATAATCCCTGAACAAAATATTTACACTGTAATGAGCACCTTCTCTAAAAATGACTTCTCTGAGCTCTGACAGCTTTATCTATATTACATAACCATCCAAATTACAGTTAGTTGGACTAAGAATGGATGCTTAATCCAATTAGCATAAACATATTTCTCCAACTACAAATTTAGAATTTGAATCAAGTAGCCAGTCAGCAACATCTAAACGTGGGAACTGCGGAGCACCTCAGAAAACAAGTCAGCGGGAGGTTGGAGGGGCAGGAAAGCAGAGAAGGGAGGTAGTGGCTTTGCAGTTTTTCCAGCTCCTTTTCTGAGGCTCTAATGCATTCCTGCCTGATCTTGAGATATGTTCCTGTCTCCTTATAATAAATTCTTCTGTGTTGCTTACTTCTTGAGTTGACTTGTTATCTAAAACCCAGAACCCTAAGTAATGATACAGCTATACATTAAATTACTCCTGTATTTTACTAACACTTTCATAGGTCTACAGTTTATCTCTTCATCCAAAGTGTAACCTCCCTGAAAGCAAAGACTATTCTTTATACTTTTTTGCACTCATACACCACATACACAATACCTTGAATTGAGTAAGCAGACTTCAAATATTTGCTCATTCATTGTGGCTCTATGTTGATATCTTTTTCCCTTTTTATTCAGAATTATTACTGTTAATTGCATTATCATGAAAGTTTATAATTATGATCCATGGCAAGACCTGCATACAAGTACACATGTTGTTTTGGTGTTTTCTTAGTATTTGCAAACACGAGAAATTAATCTCCTGGCTCAGTTTTCCAATTTTTGGATGACAGATTGTGTTATGTGCTGCTCCTTATATTACTTCTACAGCTTGTTCATGTTAAAAATGCAAACTGAGAAAACTGAAGAGCAGCCTATTAGACACAATTAAACAAGTTTCCCCAGGGAGGCAGTCAGAGCCACTCACCCTGAAAACAACAGTTTATGTAACCAAGTCAGAAAAAGTTCAACTAAGATACATGGTTTTCTGAGGAGCAGATGGTGGGAAAGAAAAGGGCTAGCTTTAGTCATCTTCCACCTTTCTTTCTTAAAAGGTCTTTCTAACCTGTGCCCATCATCTTTCCTTTCAGAATTGCCTCTCTGAGCCATTTGGGATAGACCCCTGACAGCCCTATGTGTATTATGTAACCCCAAAGTGATCAAGAGCAGATCTCTTTGCTTCTTCAGTTGAGGTCCTCATATTCATATCTTCCCATTCCGCTAACAGCAAGAGTCAATGTTTTCATTGTTTCACTCTTGGATCACAGCAGCAGTGTCCCAGCAATGCTCTTTAAATGCATCTCATTTCTTCCCAATTCATTCTCCATAATAATACCAGTTCTAAAGCCATCTGTTTCTACATCACTCATTTACTCAAGATCAACATGTTTTTCAGAGGCCCAAACTTATCCTTTCACCCATTTGTCCTGCTTTCCCACTAATGCTCATTTATCTATTCAGTAATATGTAATCAAAGACCTAATAGGGGTGGGGCATTGTGCTAAGCACTAGGAGCACCATGAGAAACACAGACAAGCAAACAGGGTATAATACTGTGATGATATGTGGTATAATAAAAATAATCACATGGTACTAAGATGGCACACAAAAGGCACACCAAACCCTGTCTGAACAGCAAGAAAATGTTTCCTGGACAAAATGATATCAAAATATGAAATCCAAAAGGCAAGTAGTTATTAGGAACATGGTGATGAGCAAGAAGAAATATGTCCATATGTACATGTGCCAAGATGCAAGTGGCAGCAGAGGAGATGAATAAAAATCGATGAAGATAGATAGAATCAAGAAGACTTAGTAACAGATTGAATACAGGAGATAAAGGAATGTGAGAGGTGAAGGGAGAGGGAGGTACCAAAAATGACTACCAGATATCTAGCATGAGAAGTCACATGGACAGGGTGCCTTATAATGAAATGGAGGAAAGTGTTTGATAAGAAGATCGTAAAGTCTAAAGAAAAATTGTGTTTAATATGGCTTCTCGGATATGGGTAAGAACATTTTCAAAGTGGAGTTCTTGTGGACAGATCAATATATTTACAGAAAGTATATGCTCCAAATAGTTAACAGTTGCTAGTTTAGTATGGTGGCCCTTTTACTTATCTATATTTTCTACATGTTTGGTGTGAACCCATAATACTTTATAACAAGAAAAACATAGTGATATTGTAAAGTATTATAAAGAATCTTAAAACATATGTATAAGCCATGATAAATGAAATAGCATTATACAAGATTGCAGCAAAATATTACAATTTTTACAAGTTTCTGGGACAAATATGATCCATACTTCTTCTTTAAAAAATAAAAGAATTATATATTTGTAAAAATACAAATGAGGTAGCACCATCTGGTATTCAGAATGAGCTCATCTGGTGAAGTGTGGCAAAGCAATATTTCAAGGCTCACAACCTCTACTCGCATGTTCCCCACTGTGTTAACTTTCTCCAAACTGGAGAAAGCAGTAGGCAAGACTGAGGCTCATGGCCCAACATAACTCATCAGTAGTGCTGAGAAATTAAAGCAAAATTATTTCTCATAAAGATTATAAGCTTAATTATTTGAATTTGAGCCTTACTTCTGCCCTAGGTCTTCTGACTCATATCAGTCAAGTTATTTTACCATTAGAAATATGCAGTTTTTTTAATTTATTCATTATTTTTTACTTTCACCTCAAAGAGCTTGAGACGACTACAGACCTTTAGCTCCCCTTTAAAACTGAGGAAAATGTCTTACACTTACCTTATAATATTCAGCATTTGAAAAGCTAAGTAATGTTACTAAAAATTCCTTATCAGATAATAGGGATGGGGAAGAAATAACAACCATGAGCTAATGAACCAGTTTGGCATCCATGGCAAAAACTGCTCACCTGATCACCAAACAGTCTTCTTATTCTTCCAGGCTGCCGAACTATTCTGGATGTAGTTATACAGCTATTTGGATGAGAATAGTCATATTGGAGATGGAGAAAATTGATGGACTTATTAGACAAAATCATTAAGGCTCTGTGGCCGAGAGGGAAGTATCAAAAATGACTACCAGATGTTTAGCATGAGCTGCATGGACAGGGTGTCATAAGGACATAGAAAAAGGTACTAGACTGATAAGGGGATCATAACATCTAAAGAAAAACTTTGGTCAGTATGAAATCTTGTTATGGGTAAAAACAATGGAATGTGAATAGAAATTGTGTTTGCCATTTACTTCCCTGCTTCATAACAATCTCCAATGTGGCATCCCTCATTCTCTTTCTCCACTCACTGGCTAAAATAAATGCAGCTGATGTATCAGAGTCATAAATGAAAAGAGACTATGAATGACTACATGGAAGGTGGACTACTTTCCTATTACTGCTATAACAAATTCTCACAAATCCAATAGTTTCAAACAAGGTAATTTATTATCTTATAGTTCTGGGGATTGGAAGTACTAAAATCATGATGGTAAGGCTGTTTCTTCTGGAGGCTTAAAGGGACAATCTGTTTCCTTGACTTTTCTAGCTTCTAGAGGCCACCTGCATTCCTTGGCTCATGGCCCCATCCTCCATCTTCAAAACCAGCAGTGTTACACCTTTCAGTCTTTCTCTCTGTCCCTCTTCTTCCATCATGGCCTGCCTCTGTGTCTCTCTTGTCTCCATCTTTCTCTTTTCAGAGCCCTTATGATTAGATTGGGCCCACCCAGATAATTCAAGATAATCTTCCCATCTTGATATCCTTAACTTAATAACATCTGGAAAGTCTCTTTTGCAATGTAAGGTAACCTATTCACAGGTTCTAGTAATTAGGATGTGGATGTCTTTGTGGGGAAGGTCATTATTCTGCCTACCACAGAAGGTATTTTGGATTTCACATGAATGAGAAAATCTTCTGATTGTGTTAATTCATTAACTTCATGGTACTTAAGATTGTGTTCATTCATTAACTTCATGGTACTTGTCTTTTATTAGCTGATATGACTAAGCAAGAGTATCCAAAATACAGTAAACAGTAAAACAGTAAATATCTGTCCCCAGCTGAATTGTAGTTTAGATCACAACCACCTCTTACTCCATTTTGCTACTAACAAATTGCCGTCCACATAACAACATGTAATGATGCTCCCACAGTGTTTACTAATGATAAGGGCACCATATTATGATAGCTAGAAATAGCCTAGGGATCATTTAAAATCTTATTTAGCAAACAGCTTCAACCTTTCCCAATATTAAAACTTTAATTAGAACTTTTAATACCTAAGTAAAAATGTTCTCATTTATTAATACATCTTACCTTTTTTTGCCTAAATGATTTAAGGTAAAGGTGATGCCAAGAAATAAAGTGCTACAAAAAGAAGCAAAGACAAAAGAAGATACTGGTGAGACCAATAACTCATGGATAAAGTCTAAGTAATCATATATTTAAAGTTCATTTTTCTCAATTTCATGAAATGTGGATCTGTGGAATTATTGCCCAAAGGTCAAGTTGACCTCAATGTCCATGGATTTTACTTTCTATAAACTTTTTATTGCACTTATGATTGGGTTATCTCCAAATGTTGTTTTTATCAGAAGAAAACTAAAAGATGAGGATGATCAATGTTCCTCCTAGATATTCATCAGCAGCAGTCTCCTTATTACTCTAATGACTGTTCAGTAGAAAAAAATTTTAATGCACTTTCATGTTTTCCAATTTAGAAAAAGAATCAGACTTTAATGTGAATGCATTTTTAACATTTTTCCATGCTTTAGGGAAGCCGCTTTTAGGAGGAAAATGTAATGAATGTTTTTAATCATACTAAAGTGGTTTGCTCAGAATCTGTGGTTTAATTCTACTTTTCAATGACAACAAGATTAAAAAGACTAAATGCATCTATCAGCTAGGACTCCTCCCTTCTCAAGATGGCTACCTATTGTTTAAATGTATTTGAAAGATAAAATTCATTTAGGGAGACAGGAACAAAAATAAGCTTGCCAAGTTAATTTTCACAAATTTTTTCCCATACAGATCTATACAAATAGTTGCCATTCTTCTGAGAACTCCTGTCCCCATCCCTCCAAGATGGCTCTGGTCCTCAAAACATACTTTACCATACCCACAGATATATCCCCTTCCCCTTTCTCTAGTTTCTGCTCATGTGCCCTTTAGGTTTTCAATGTTCTTAATGTCATAAACAAACATGTCACTACTGAAGAGATTTAAGTATCATTTGTCTATGCAGGCCTTTAACTTCAAAGTAAACAATCTGCTTTTCATAAGTTTGTCCTCAGACTTAAACTGAACAGAAATCAAAAAATTATTTTTGTCCCATTTTT
>PVKP010035281.1:0-23448 GCA_004027715.1 Plecturocebus donacophilus | reverse complement strand
CCCTGCCTCAGCCTCCTGGCTAGCTGGGACTACAGGCGCCCGCCACCACACCCAGCTAAAGAATTCACTTTCAGGCCAGGCGTGGTGACTCATGCCTGTAATCCCAGCACTTTGGGAGGCCAAGGCAGGCGGATCACCTGAGGTCAGGAGTTTGAGACCAGCCTGACCAACACGGAGAAACCCCATCTCTACTAAAAATACGAAATTAGCCATTCATGGTGACGTATGCCTGTAATCCCAGCTACTTGAGAGGCTGAAGCAGAAGAATCACTTGAACCCAAGAGGTGGAGACTGCAGTGAGCCGAGATCGAACCACTGCACTCCAGCCTGGGCAACAAGAGGGAAAACTCCGTCTTAAAAAAAAAAAATCCACTTTCAAGCACACTGAGGTTATTGGAGGAATTCAGTTACTTGTGGTTGTAGAGCTAAGGTCCCTGTTTCCTTGCACGCTGTCAGCCAGCTGTTCTTAGCACCTAAGATCTCTTTGGTCCTTGCGTGTGGCACCCAACATCTCAAATCAAACCATCTTGTACTTGAAATCTAATTTCTTCTCTAGCTCTTCAGCAGCAGCTGAGTTTTTCTGCTTTTAAGGACTTGTGATTATACTCGACACACCTGGATAATTCAAGAAACTCTCCTTATTTTAGGGTCAGTTAATTAGTAACCTTAATTAAATCTGTAAAATTCCTTAACAGCAGAACCTAGACTGTTCATTGACTGAATACCCAGAAGACAAGAATGCTTGGGAATATTTTTAGAATTCTGCCTATCACACCCCTCCTTCCTTGTGTGCCTATTAGACTCCTACACATCTTTAAGAATTCTACTCAGGGCTGGGGGTGGTGGCTCATGCCTGTAATCCTAATACTTTGGGAGGTCAAGATGGGGGGAATCACTTTAGCTCAGGACTTTGAGACCAGCCTGGCCAACACAGTGAGACCCCATCTCTGAAAAAAAAATTTTGTTTTATTAGCCAGGCATGGTGGTATGTGCCTGTAGTCCCAGCTACTCAGGAGGCTGAGGCAGGAGGACCTCTTGAGCCCTGGAGTTCGAGGCCACAGTGAGCTGTAACCGTACCAATGCACTGCCCCTGGGTGACAAAGGGAGACCCTGTCTCAAAAAAAAAAAAAAAAAAAAAAAGATTCTATTCAGAAAAGACCTCCTGGGGAAATCTTTCTTGACCTGTTCAGAAGAGAGGAGTTTCTTCCATAACACTACAAAATCTACAAATTAGAACAGATTTTTATGGTCCAATATTTTTAAAATTCTATAAGCTTAATTTTTAAATGAACCATTATCGTACAAACACTGTACTAAACACTTATTAACTGATGTGTTAAAATAAACATTTTTCTCAACAGTAAAGTTCGAGATAAAGCATTTCTCTTCCTTTCATGGTTATCTTATAATACATGAATATGATGTCTCTTTTTTTTCCAAAGTGGGGTTTCACCATATTGGCCATGTTGTTCTTGAACTCCTGACCTCGTGATCCACCCACCTCGGCCTTCCAAAGTGCTGGGATTACAGGCTTGAGCCACCATGCCCAGCCCTCCTTTTTTTTAATGGAGATAGCACTGTGAAATTCTTGGAACTTTGTTCTCATAAATGCTATGGCATATTGCTGTCTGCTTACCATATTACATTAATGCTGTTAAATTCTATCTTCCCCTTTAGAAATTAAACTCTTCAAAATATTATTCACCTTTACAACCTCAACACCTACTTAATATTGTGCCTAGCAGTAAAAATATTTGTTGAGTAAATGGACAGATCAATAAAAGTTGTACTCTTAGGTCTGAATTATATACTCCAAAATTTTTAAGACAATTAAAATATTAGTAGCTTTGAAAATGATTCATTTCAAAGCTCTGACCATATAAGCTAAAATATAATTTAAGACATAAAAACAGCCCCTCCACTGCCCTTTTTTTTTTTTTTTTTTTTGACATAGGGTCTTTCCCTGTGACCCAGGTAGCCATGTGGTGGTACAACCACAGTTCACTGTAGCTTGGACCTCATGGGCTCAAGCGACCGTCCCACTTCAGCCTCCTGAGTAGCTGGGACTACAGGCACACACCACCACACCACCTGGCTAACCTTTTTTTAAATTTATTTTTTATTTTTAAAAAACTGCTGTGTTGCCCAGGCTGGTCTCAAACTCCTGGGCTCAAGAGATCCCCTGACATGGCCTCTCAAAGCACTGAGATTAGAGGCATGAGCCACTGTACTCAGCCCATTTTCTTTAGAATATTTTATTCCTTTAATAATTTGTGTTAATTTGTAAATTAAAATCTGATACCTACTTTATTTCAAACATAAGGATATTATTATTGTACTGTATGTCCATCATGGTGTTGCATAATCAACATTTTATTAACCTTTGCTTTGAATTCTGGATTTCACAGTTTTCTTTTTTCTTCAGCTTTGCATTGGTCAAACTCATTTCATTGTTTTAAGAAACTTTCTAAAAAGTAAATTTAATTTTTAGAATAGCTTTAGATTTAAGGGAAAATAGTAGAGTTCCCATATACCCTAAAACCAGTTTTTCCTCATAGTAATATCCTACCTAAGTATGGTATATTTATTGTTATTAATGATCAGTATTTGGTCCATTATTAGTGAAACTCTAAACTTTATCTAGATTTTCTGAGTTTTTACCTAAGATCCTTTCTGTGTTCAAGAATCTCATCCAAAATACCACATTACATTTGGCAGTCAAGTCTCCCCGAGTTCCTCTTGGCTGTGACAGTTTCTCAGATTTTCTTTGTTTTAGATGACCTTGATATTTTTGAGTAATATTGGTCAGGTATTTTGTAGAAGGTCCCTCAACTGGGATTTGTCTGATGTTTTTCTCACAATTACACTGAGTTTATAGGTCTGGGGCAGGAAGACCACAAAGGTAAAGTGTCATTTTCATCACATAATATCAATGGTTCATACTGTCAATGTGGGCCAGGCATGGTGGCTCATGTCAGTAATCCCAACACTTTGGGAGGCTGAGGTGGGTGAATCATGAGGTCAGGAGTTCAAGACCAGCCTGGCCAATATGGTGAAACCCCATCTCTACTAAAAATACAAAATATTAGCTGGACATAGTGGTGGGCCCCTGTAATCCCAGCTACTCAGGAGGCTGAGGCAGGAGAATCACTTGAACCTAGAAGGCAGAGGTTGCAGTGAGCTGAGATTGTGCCACTGCACTCTAGCCTGAGTGGCAGAGCAAGACTCAGTCTCAAAAAAAAAAAAAAAACCCCAAAAATACTGTCAATGTGACAACAGGGTTGATGTTAACCTTGATCACTTGACTAAGATAGTGTTTTTCGGGTTTCTCCAGAGTAAAGTTCTTTTTTCTCTCCTTTTCTATATTACAATCTTCAGATGGAAGTCACTCTACCCAGCCCACATTTTAGGAATAGAGAGTTACACTTCACCTCTTGAGGGTAAAGTATATATCTACCTCAATTATTTGGAATTCTTCCATAAAGATTTGTCTCTTCTCCCCCATTTACTAATTTATCTGTTCATTTAACTTACATTAGTATGGGCTCACGCATATTTATTTTATATTTTGAGTCATGACAGACTTTTAATTTTTCTGCTCAGTATATTCCAGTTTTGGCCATTAACAACTCTTTCATTTGGCTTCTATGCACCTTTGATGCACCCCCATCTACGTGTTGTGGGGCTTCTTTGTTCTGTTTTGGGTTTTTGAGCACTTCCTTAATTGCCAGCAGTATAAGGCTCACCTTACATATTTCTTGCCCTATTTCTAGAAATCGGCCACTTCTCCAAGGACCCCAGGCTCCTTTAATTGGAAAATGGTATTAGAAATGAAGATCTCTAGGGTGTCATAGCTTGTAAGCCCCTCAGGGGATAACTAATTTTTTTTTTTTTTTGAGAGACAGGGTCTCCCTCTGTTACCCAGGCTGGGGTGCAGTGGCACAATCATTGCTCATGGTAACCTTCAACTCCTGGGCTCAATCAATCCTCCTGTCTCAGCCTCCCAAGTAGCTAGGATTATAGGCATGTGCCACCACCAAACCTAGCTAACCATTTTAAAAAATTTTTTGTAGAGACAGGGTGTTACTGTGTTGCCCAGGCTGGTTTCAAACTCCTGAACTCAAGCTATGCTCCCACATCAGCCTCCCAAAGTGCTGTGATTACAACTGTGAGCCACCACACCAAGCCAGGATAACCTATTTTTACTTCTTACCCAAATATTCAGAAGTAGGGGAAGGTTAGTAATACTAGTTTACAATTAAAATGTTTAAATCTTCTACAACAATAAGAGCAATAGGCTATCATATAGTCAAGGTTTGTAGTAGGCTATGCTATCTAATTTTGTATAAGTACACTATGATGTTTGCACAATAAAAAAATCTCTTAATAGTGTCTTTTTCAGAATGTATCCCCATCATCAGGCATACAAGAATAAACGAATTAATTATGAATATGGGCTAATTGAAAGAACACAGGAATACTACTGACTTTGTGTAAAGATTTTTACCTTGCTTGTACAAATTGTAGAATTATGGTTTTGTAGGACTACGAAGGTTATTTAATAACAATTTAAGGCTGGGCGCAGGGACTCATGCCTGTAATCAACACTGTTGGAGGCCAAGGTGGGGTGGATCATTTGACATCAGAAGTTCAAGACCAGCCTGGCCAACAAGGTAAAAACCCATCTCCACTAAAAACACGAAACATTAGCCAGGCATGGTGGTGCATGCCTGTAATCCCAGCTACTCTGGGAGGCTAGGGCAGGAGAAATCACTTGAACCTGATTCAGGGAGGTGGAGATTGCAGTGAGCTGAGATTGCACCATTGCACTCCAGCCTGGGTGACACAGTGAGACTCTGTCTAAAAAAAAATTTAAGATTTGTGACACTGGGTGCAGTGTGCAGTTGCTCACGTCTGTAATCCCAACACTTTGGGAGACTGAAGTAGGATGGTCACTTTGGACCAGCCTGGGCAACATAGCAAGACCTTTTCTCTACAAAAAAAAAAAAAAAAAATCTTAAATAAGTCAGGCATGGTGGTGCACACCTACAGTTCTATCTACTCTAGAGACTGAGGTGAAAGGATTAGTTGAGCCCAGGAATTCAGGGCTCTAGTGAGCTATGATAGCATCACTGTACTCCAGCCTGGGCAACAGAGTGAGACCCTGTCTCTAAAAGGAAACAGAATTTAAGATTTGCAGTGTGTGCTTGCAGTCCCAGCTATTTGGAAGGCTAAAATGGGAGGACTGCATGAGCCCAAGAGTTCAAGGCTGCAGGGAGCTATGATTGTGCCACTGGACTTCAGCTTGGGTGACAGAGTGAGACCCCATCTCTAAATATATACACATAAACTTTTTAAAATTGCGATTATAATTATACCAAAATTATAAATTTGAATTATCATTATTACTGTTGCAGTATTTGATTCTTTCACCATACAATACAGAAATAGCTGAAAAATAACGAGGGAATCTACACTATTTAATTTTGTGTTCCTGTAAGACCATTCCACATACTTATAATTTTGCAGATATACTTATATGATGGGTAGATTTTATTGTCATAAATGTTTATTAAGTTGTACTTTTGTGAGGATAATACAGTATGTCAATTCCTTTCAGGAAGAGTTCTAAACAACTGTCCATTTTGTATGAATGAACAGAAAAAAAGCAATGAACTTGAACTTTGCTCAGTTATATACAATTAATCAGTAGAAAAACTGTTACATGGAAATGCTTTTTGCACTAAGATTAAGCTCATCTATTCACTGGCAACACAGTATTACTGGTATAAATAGGCTACTCAAAATTCTGTACTGCCAACCAACAAATATGTTGAATCTTGCTACAAGCTTAGCCAAGCATATCAGGAAAATGGAAAATTTATCAGTAGTGGTTCTTCCCTCAGCGCTTATACAAGAAATTCTTGAAAAGGCAAAAATTCAACTGTTAGAGATAATTACTGCACAATAGAGAGGCTTTATAGCACATTTTAAAATAATTTAAATATATGCATTAAAAGCTACTCTTTCAGAAAAAATGTGATTACACTTACCTTTCATGTAGATGTATAAAAACTACGTTATCCCTTGCTTCTTGTGAACTTGCTCCTTTTGATAATTACTAAAGTATGTCATTTATTTATATTCATTTTCTCTAATGATATACAGCATATTCTCTGTGTCAGTATATCTCACACCTAAAAAAATTAAGCATGGGTGCACACAGTGGCTTGCATCTGTTATCTCCACACTTTGGGAGTGGGCAGATCACTTGAGCCCAGGAGTTTGAGACCAGCCTGGGCAACAGGGCAAAACCCTGTCTCCACAAGAAATATAAAAATTATCCAGGTGTGGTGGTGCGCGCCTATAGTCCCAGACAGCTACTTGGGAGGCTAAGCTGGAAAAAGCACCTGAATCCGGGGATGGTGCAGCTGCAGTAAGAGCTGTGATCACACCACTGCTCTGCAGCCTTGGCAACAAGAGTGAGATCCTGTCTCAAAAAATAAAAATAAAAAAACACCACACACATTAAGCCCAAGCTATGAAGAAACCTCGGCCCATTGTTTATTTTTTCCACTTCTTCATCACATTTGAGCTTTCATCACTGATGACCAGTCATTTTTCCATTCTTCAGTTGCAGAACAATATACTATTTATGTGCTCCTTAAAGACTGATAACTGACTGCCATTAACACCTACCTTTACAAGAGCTGACCATCTGATCTATGAATTATTTCCTTTGTCTCTTGTGCTGCTCAATTTTAATGCAATTTATTTTCCTATCTGTAATTTTTAAATATTTCAGGCTGGGCACTGGGCTCACGCTTCTAATCCCAGTACTTTGGGAGGCTGAGGTGGGAGGGTTGCTTGAGCCTAGGAGGTTGAGGCTGCATTGAGTCCTGATCGTGCCACTGCACAGCCTGAGCAACAGAGTGAGACTCTGTCCCAAAAAATTTAAAAAATTTTCAAGCATACAGAGAAGTAAAACAAAAATAAGGAACACTGTGTGTAGATGTCTTCCTCTTAAATTCAACAAATGTTAACACTTTGCTATATTAATTTCACAACTTTTTAAAACAGAAATATGAATCTTAAATTCAGCTGGAAACAGAACAGAGATAAAACATTAGATGAATGAAAATTCCCTTTGTGTGCCTCAGGAACCCTTCAAACCTGGAACTCAGAACATCAGCCTTCATTCTAAACATCCCTATCTTTCAGGACTGTTTCCTCCTACATGTATAAACTACCCCACTACAATCCACAGTGATTCCTTTCTCCGCTAAGCCCCACCCACTTGATTATCTAATATAGGCAAATGTGTTTTTTTTCTGTGAGAATTTCCTCTACCCTAAGCTTAAAGTGGACTATGAGTAATTAGCACCCTGATCACACATTGCTCTATGCCCTAATTCTGTATTGGCTGTTTGTTGCCTTTGTCTTGAGACTTAAGGTGAAAACCGTCTTAACTGAGGTGAAGGGCGGTGAAAAGTATAGCACAGTACTGATGAGTAGTGCATAGAAATATGAATTGATAAAAGAAAGGATCTCTCCATAACTATACAAAATTCAGTTAAATTAACAGCTGTAGCCTTAGTTTTACTAACGATTGTATTTGGATGGTAGTCTGTAAAAGAATTCATCTCCCATAGGAACAATGTTATAAAGTGATTAAGTCTCCTCATTTCCCAGCCCTAAACTAGTAAGGGTGCTTTTAATGATCCAAGACTCAGATTTTGGAAGGTCAGAGAGGAGACAGTGACAGAGATCAAGATCAGAAGTCCTTGAATCTGGAATTGATGAAGGGCTGGAAAGTGAAGCACAGGGGTTCTGGGAGTCTAAGAAGTCAAATGACGCTTTGGGGATTATCAATCACTGAGTTCATCCTTTATTTGCCTTTCTGCCTCACTCTTATTTCTATTTCCCCTATTACTTCCTATAACTCTTGTTACGTGCAGCTATATACTCTGCCTTTGCAGGTGGATGAGAAAGTGGGGACTCCTTCCCTCAGCTCACCCTTGCATTGTTGGAATAAAAACCCTGAGTTCCCAAAGGCAGATCCATGGGCACGCTCTGCAATGAGAGCAATGCAAAGTGGAGAGCTAGGGAAAGAAAGCCTTGTAAACTGAAGCTCTGGAAGTCAGAAACCTCTCATGTTCAGCTTCTCTGATTACATAGCTCATCTTTCCTACTCTAGACTGAAAGTCTCACTATCAGAAACTGCTCTATGAACACATAAAACTCGATTCCAATATTTTAGGAAATAACACTACACAAACAAATAATTCAAAAAATGTTAGATGAATTATCTTTAAGAGCCTGCATAGTCCCTCTCTCGTTATTTACCTTAGGAGAACACAGATGCTCAGTGACATGGTTTGCCTAATGTGAGAATTAACACAGAGCTGAGGCTTGAATTAGAATCTCCAGAAACCCAGTCTCAAAGACAGTGTTCTCTATTAAATGTCCACCTCTGTACCCTTGTGTCAGGACCAGGGTAAATATTCAATACAAATTCGCCAACTGACTTTTCTAAATGTAATCTGTGAGCTTTGAAGCACTATTCAAATATATCTTTACTAAGATAGCAAGCAACTATTTTCAAGCAGCCTTTAATCAAGCTTTTAGTACAGTATATTACCTTCCCTTCTCAAACTAACTTAAAATCACCTTAATTCCACACTGACTGCATCATACTCAAAAGCATAGCTAATTTTTGGGGTTTTTAAAATCTTTTTTCGCCTCATGCTGTGCTAATTTAACTTCATCTTGGTAAACAAGAAAATGGTCCTTGTTTTACAGACTCTAGCTGCAGCAACTGCAGCTGGCCAGTATGCAAACCGATTTTGTTCATTCTTTATCCTGGTGGGGAGCCCTGCCCTAGAATTGTTTTAGGGCTAATCAGCATTAAACCTGCCTCAGAAAGGTTGCTGAAAGCAGCCCCAGAGCAAGACCACAGCAACAAGGCTCTTCAGGAAAGGGATGAAGACAAATGCAGCAGCTGTGCTGCGTAGAAATCTATGGGAAGAGTTTTGTTCATGAGAGTGAAAGTGGGGCTTCTCTTCTGTGCTTTAGCACTTCTTCTGTGGCAATGACTTGGAAAGGAGATACAGAAGAAAAAGACGCACCAAATTTGCACATTTCTTTCTTTCTCGGTGCTTAGTGACTAGCCAGAAATGTTACTAACTTCAGATGATAGCAAATGGTAAAGAAATTAAATTTGCATCCTTTGCTACTCTCTGAAGTTGAAAACACTGCATGACTTGTCTTTGGATATCTTTGTGTGTTAGCATGATTTTCTATAGGATGAACCTGAAGTACAAGAAACAGATGTGCCTAACAACACCCTGAGCAGATATAAACAACTCTGTCTAAAAACTCCATTATTGGACAAATTCTTCAACAACAAATGATCAAATATTGGAGTGGTTTTCTTTCTACTCACCTGCTGAATTCAGTCTACACCTTTTAGTGTATCACATTCATTTTACATTAGAATTTGAATGAGAATAAATTGTACTCAGTGAATCTTCCAATCCCCTTAGCTAGATATACATTGTTAAATAACTTTCACAAGTACTCACCAAAGGCGGCCATTAGGCTTCCCTAAATACCACCAGATCTGTGGGGCTCACACAGAAGCCAAAAAAGGACAGTCCATTTTTGTCTGATCACAGTAATTCTTGAACATATGGTTGCTTTCTGTGTGTCTGCTCACTTAACTCTCATTAAATGACTAGTAAATCAGTAACTGCAACAGATAAGAATGTGCAGAATGAGTTTTTTTAATAACAGCTTTATTGAGCTATATTGCACATACCTTAACACTCACCCTTTTAAAGTATACAATTCAGTGGTTTTAGTATATTTATAGAACTGTGCAAGCATCACTACTAATTTCAGAACATTTTCATCACCCCAAAAAGAAACCCTGCATCCATTAGCAGACAGACTTTTTGATATGGCAGCCATCCCTGTTTGCTAGGTGTGTTTGTTACCTGTGCAGACATTTCTTGGCCTGCGTCAACTGGAACGTGGCAAAAAATGTTTATAGTGTTTAGACAATAAATGAAAACTCTCATAAAATGTTTTTCAAATAAGCTTTTTCTCTAATCCAATCTTATCCATGTACCAGCCTGGAGACTTTCATTGTAGAAATAATTTATTTGCAGAAGAGCTAATAAACACTATCCAACTTACAGATTTCAAAATGAATTGCGACATCTACAAAAATCAGTTTTCTGTAGATATTCTGTGTTGAGGTACTCACTAATAAAATCAACTACAGGGCCCTATAGAACTTTTTAACCTTGTTTCCAAAATATGGGAAAACAATTTTGTATTATTACAGTTTCCAGACACTTATAATGAACTAAAGTTGTTAATCATATGCAGCACATCTCTAGCCAGCACAGATGTTAAACAGCTAGCATAGAAACCAGGCAGATAAACTGAACTGAAACAAACTTAGCAAAGAAAACAACAGAAAGATAATGTGACCCATATAACTAAATTTTTCTAGTAGCTACATTTAAAAATTAGTAAAAAGAAACAGGAAAAATGCATTATAATAATAAATTTGATTCAATTTCTGTATCCAAAATATTGCTCCAACATGTAATAAATATACAAAAAATTTAGTGAGATATTAAGTCTTTGAAATCCAGTGAGTATTTCACACCTATGGCATATCTCATTTTGAACTAGTCAAGTTTCAAATACTCAAGTCACATGTGGCTAAGTGGCTCCCATATCAAGCAGCACAGCCTTAGATCAATAAAGTTAGTTTTTCTTTCAATTCATCATAAAGGATTGCCTGGATATAAAGATACCAAGGGAAATAACACTAATTGAATAAAATAGGTGTCAAAAACAATCGAAAAGGTTTTATCAATATTATGTATACCAAGTTTGGAGATAAGGCATTAGAATTCCACTACACATTCTGTGGGGTGTGCAGATGTCAGATATTCACTTTAACACAAAAAAAATCTGTTTTTTAATATTTAGAGACAGGGTCTCACTCAAACTCCCAGGCTCAAGTGATCCACCTGCCTCAGCCTCGAGAATAGCTTGGGAATATAAGCACACACCACTGCACCTGGTTATTCTATCAATACTTATTTTTATAGACTGAACTGTACAGAGTTAAGTAAAATAATAGTTAGAAAATCAGTGACTGTATTTCAATTAAATTTAAGAAACAGTTTCATTTTCATTAGTCTTTCCTAATAAAATATGCCTACACAAAACAGAAATGTGTGGGTTTTTTTTTTTTTTTAGTGGCGTTTCTACTCCTGTATCTCTATTGTCAGTAAAGATCACCACCATCCGTCCAAACCACTAAACCACTGAAAGATTCTGGCTTCCTCCTGCTTTCCCTAGCCCATTTAAGTAACTGCCTGTGTTACTAAGTTCCTCTTCATCCCCATGCCTTACTTTAGGTACACATCATCTCTTGTCCAGATTATTTCAGTAGACTCCTACCTGGTCTCCCTATCAACCAGACTCCAAACTATTGCCAAAATCATCTTCTTAATACACTAATCTGATCATTCCAATCCCCTGCATAAAATCTTTCAGTGGCTCTTTATGGCTAGATAAAAATTCCTTAGCTTGTAATATAAATTTATATTTGGCCCCTGGCTACCTCTTCAGTTCTATTTACTATCCTTCCTCTTCTCTTCCATGTTAGCTATAGTAAATTATTTGCTGTCAGATCCTCACCCCTTTCTGCTTTTATAAATGTTTTCCCTCAGCTTAAGACATCCTCCCCTCAATCCTTGCCCATTTAACAAACATCTGCTCCTAGTGCAGTGTTATATTTTCAGTGAAATTTCCCCATCTCCCACTAGGAAAAGCTAGATGGACACCTCTAAACTCCAATTTATAGCATCTATCACTTTGTGCAGTAGAAAAGGCTAAACTGAGAGTCAGTTACCTTTGGAAATTTCTTAGGAAGGCATGGCCATATCAGGAACTAAAATATGCTGTACTCTGCAGTCCTAAATTCATGTACCTCCCTTTCAAAGTTGGGCTGATCCCAATTTCGTGAGGGAAATATCAAAGAGGTTGTAACTAGATCAACATTTTAAAACTACTAAAATTGCTATTATTATTGTTATTATTTTGAGACAAGGTCTGGCTCTATCACCTTGGCTGGAGTACAGTGGCACGATCTCAGCTCACTGCAACCTCCACTTCTGGGCTCAAGCCATCCTCTCCAGTTCAGCCTCCCAAGTAGTTGGGAGTACAGGCGTACACCACCATGCCTGGCTAATTTTGTATTTTTTTGTAGAGATGAGCTTTCACCATGTTACCCTGGCTGATCTCGTTATTCGTGAGCTCAAGCGACACACTCGCCCTGGCCTCCCAAACTGCTGGGATTACAGGTGAGCCACTGTACACAGCCTTTTTTAATCTTTAAATCTCCAATAACTTACTGCATTTGTTCAGTTTACCTCATCCCAGTAAAGTATCCATGACAAAAACATCTAAATATCTTTCCTTTTTTAGGCAGAAGGGAGAGGGGCTTACATGCAGGCTTTGACTTCCAGTTTTATTGAGGGTGGCTTTATCCCTTAGAACAACTTCTGTGTTGTTCTCAGATCTGGAGTGGTGCTGTGAAACTCCCAAGCCTTGGGTTACAGGGGACCAATTTGGGAGATTCCCTGAGAATGTTAGCATCCTTGGAATAGGAGAAAAGGTGAGATAAATTTGCCTTTTTTGTTTTTGTTTTTTTGAGTAAAAGCCTCGCTGTCGCCCAGGCTGGAGTGCAGTGGTACGATCTCAGCTCACTGCTGCCTCCACCTCGCAGGCTCAAGCAATCATACTGCCCGAACTGCCCAAGAAACTGAGATTAGAGGTGTGCACCACCACACCTGGATAATTTTTGTATTTTTACTTGTATTTTTAGTAGAAATGGGATTTTTCCATGTTGGCCAGGCTGGTCTCAAATTCCTGGCCTCAAGTGATCCACCTGCTTTGGCCTCCCAAAGTGTTGGGATTACAGGTATGAGCCACCACACCTGGTCTATTCTTGCAATTTTGGAAGATTTAGGGAGCTGGCAGGAAGTAAGAACTGAGATTGTTTAGGCCATACTGTTGCTGACACAACCCTGGCATTTTAAGTGGGAATGCAGTGGCCTAAGTGTAAGACAACATATCTCTCCTACCATTCCACCAAAAAAAAAAAAAAAAAGTCATTTCTAAGTGAATGTCTGACCATCTTACTGGCACCTTATTAGTCTGTTTTGACATAGTTTTACTGTTCATTAGCCAAAAAATAAGCTTTATCTCAAAAAAAAGAAGAGTTGTACAACACAAAGTATTAAATGCCATTAAATTGTACACTTCAGAATGGTTAGCTTTATGTTATAGGAATTTTGCCTCAATTTTTAAAAATGAAAAAGAGTATATGACAAGAAAGATTACTAGAGGATTACCAAAGCCATTATATGTTCCCTCATTTTTATGGACATGACACACTGGTTCTATAATGTTGCCCAGGAATAGATCTTGAATCCTAAGACTGCTGTGATGGGGCCCTAAGAGAAGAGATTATAATGTCAGAATACTTAGCTCCTAGGATGTGATTAAGCTTATTGTGTTCATCACTAAAGTGGTATCATAGCATTCTTTCTACCATATTAAAGGAAATGAATCCTAATTAACATCTTAATAGCTCAGTGGGCCTCTTTGTCTTTTAAGTGAAAACTACTGAGTCTTTTTTTTGTTTTGGGATCATGTCATAGAAATACTGGTGGTACAATTCAAGTGGTGAGGAATCAATTAACACATGGAATAAAAAAGAGTTGAAAAGACACTTAGTAGTAAACATAGGGCTAATTTATGAATTATCATATTTTTAATGAATTTACCTTTTATTAGGAAACTGTAAAAGGTCTATTTCTCTCCTCTTGAATCTGGTCTTGCCTTGTGACCAGGAATATGGCAGAAACGTCACTGTGACAGTCCTAGGTCCAGCCCTTAAGACAGTCCTGGAAGCTCTTGTTTTTATCTTAGAATTCATTTAAGAAGCCTGGTCAGGCTGGGGACAATGGCTCATATCTGTAATCCCAGAACTTTGGGAGGCCGAGGCAGGTGAATCAACTGAAGTCAGGAGTTCAAGACCAATCTGGCCAATGTGGTGAAACCCTGTCTCTACTAGAAATACAAAAATTAGCTGGGCATGATGGCATGCACCTGTAATCTCAGATACTTGGGAGGCTGAGGAAGGAAAATTGCTTGAACATGGGAGGCAGGGGTTGCAGTGAGCCAAGATCGTGCCATTGCACTCCAGCCTGGGTGACAGAGTGAGACTCCATCTAAAAAAAAAAAACTGAAGTCTGGGCAAACCTAATAATAATGACATGCAGAAGTGAGGAGAGGCCTGCCTGGGCTCCAGACATTACAGTCACCCAAGTCAAATGACAGAAAATATTCTGAAAATCCAGCCATGTTAGTTACTCCAGCTGACACCACGTGAAGCAGAATGTCATGTGAGTTAGCATTTGATAAGTCAGAATTTTAAGAAATAGCATCTCACTGGTGATTTAAGCCACTGTTTGGGGTAGTCAGTTAAACCTCAATAGAAAACTGATATACTTCACACATATCTTAACCAATTTTCTTGTAGAACCATAAATTCAGAACTAGAACTGTATCTCTGCTAGTAATAAACTGACCAATCACTTTGATCCCCAAAGAATCTTTTTTGAGACGGAGTCTTCCTCTGTCACCCAGGCTGGAGGGCAGTGGCACAATCTTAGCTCAGTGCAACCTCCGCCTCCCTAGTTCAAGTGATTCTCCTGTCTCAGTCTCCCAAGTAGCTGGGATTACAGGCACCCACCACCACACCCAGGTAGTTTTGTATTTTTAGTAGAGATGGGGTTTCACCATGTTGGCCAGGATGGCCTTGAACTCCTGACCTTAGGTGATCCAGCCTTGGCCTCCCCAGTGCTGGGATTACAGGCATGAGCCACTGTGCCCGGCTGAATCTTTTTTAAAAACCACTAAATACTGAACATTTTTATAACTTTCAAAACCAAAAGCCTTTATATCTGACAAAGAATATACCATCAGGATACTTAAATAATTCCTATAATAAAAATAAATAAATAAATAAATAATTCCTATAAATCAATAATTAAAAAACCAATCGATTTGTTTAAAAATGAATGAAAAATCTGAACAAGAGTAAAAATGATATATACAGATAGCCAATAAACAAATGAAAAGGTGCACAACATCATTAGTCATTAGGTAAAATACAAATTAAAACTAATGAGACATACCTCATATCCTAGAATGATCAAATACTATAATGATCAAAACTTAAGACTCATAATACTAATACCAAGTGTTGATGAAGATATAGACCAACTGAAACTCACACACTGTTAGCAGAAGTACAAAATGGTACAACCACTTTAAAAAACTGTTGGACAGTTTCTTATAAAAGTTAAACATGTATCTATCCATACACTTATAATTCTACACCTAGGAAGGGACATATCTACAAAAACATTTGTACAAGAACAGCAACATATTCACAATTGGAAAAAAACTGGCAGCCTGGCCAAATGGTGAAACCCTATCTCTACCAAAAAATACAAAAATTAGCTGGGCGGTAGTCCCAGCTACTCGGGAGGCTGAGGCACAAGAATCACTTGAACCCAGGAGGTGGAGTTTGCAGTGAGCTGAAATCGCACCACTGCACTCCAGCCTGGGCAACAGAATGAGACTCTATCTCAAAAAAAAAAAAAAAACTGGAAACAATCCAAATGTCCATCAACAGGCAAATAGATATGCAAATTGTGGTATGTTCATTCAACAGAACTCAGCAATAAAAAGGAATAAACTACTGATGCAACAACATGGATGAATCTTAAGAGATTTATTTTCTTGAGCCAAAAAAGCAAGACAAAATATTACATATGAACTTCAAGAACTAATCTGTGGTAACCATTGTTCTTAATGGTTGCTTAGGTGGGGAGGGGTACTGGCTGGACAGGGAAGGAAGAAAATCTATGGTGTGATGAAAATGTATCTGGATGTTGACTACGTAAGTATACAGACTTGTCACAATTCTTTGAACTGTATGCTTCAGAGAGTTTCACTGTGTGAGATTTATACTTCAAATTTTTAAAAGCCTTTATGTGTCATCATTTTTATTTCTAATGGGTTTGCAGATTAAAACATGGTGTGAAATATGGCTTTAAGAATTAAAAAAAAAAAGTCTATCTGAAGAAAAGAGAGGAAGTACACAAGCAAGTTTTTTGGAAGACAGAGAAAAATTATTTTTTATGGCTATGTATCCTAAGTTTATGGTAAATGAATAAAACATTAAGCCCTGAGGACACAACAAGAATAAAATGACAAGGTAGTTTAATATCCTTGACATTCAAACCAAAATACTTTTTGGTATATGAACTTTTTGTAAAACAAAAAATAATTGCTCATACGAGTGACTGGGCTTTTAAGAACTCAGATTTTTTAGCCTTTTAATGAATATTTATAGACTAGCTTACATGAATAAGACACTCTGTAAGTGCGATAACATATGAGGCAGTAAAGATCCCAAAAACAAGACTTCTATAGTACTATCTCATAGAATTTATTCAATATAATATGCAGATTAATTACACATGCAGGAATGTAATAAATACTACATTCAGCAAATTCAACAGTTATTCTTTTTTTTTTTTTTTTTTAATGAAGTCTCTGTTGCCCAGGCTGGAGTAAAGTGGCATTGGCTCACTGCAACCTCCACCTCCCAGGTTCAAGCCATTCTCCTGCCTCAGCATCCCAAGTAGCTGGGATTACAGGCATGTATCACCACACTCAGCTAATTTTTGTATTTTTAGTAGAGTCAGGGTTTCACCATGTTGACCAGGCTGGTCTCAAACTCTTAACCTCAAGTGATCCACCTGACTCAGCCTTCCAAAGTGCTGGGATTACAGGCATGAGCCACTATGCTCAGCCAGTTACTCTTACTATCAGTAATCTGGTATCAGTTTAATTTACACAATAATGTGTATGACTAATGAATGAAGTAGACAATTGGGATTTTTCTGAATATATATGATTTATCAAATGCCAATACACCATGATTTCTGGATTACAAGAATATCACTTTAAAAACATTGTTTTACTGTAATAAGATACAGTACCTGCTTTCCAACAAACTTGCAAACTGGATGTAGAGATTTTAAAAATCATGTATATTTCTTCTTAAAGTCAGAAAACCTATACAACTTTTATGACAAATGACTGATAAAGAATATCAGTACCCTGGGAGACAGAAGCAAGAGATTACTGTTTACAGGGCCTAGATTAGGGCGAATTTACAATCTGTCTAAACCCAATCTCACATCTCATTTAAAAAATTCATTTTCTTTACATTACTAAATTATTTACCTTCTTTCTATTCTAGTGATCTCATGAATACATCCCCCTCTTCCTTTTTTTAAAATAACAATCTTGATAATTAGGGGGGAAAAAAAATCTTAGGCCCTGAAACAATGGCTCACATCTATAATCCCAGCACTATGGGAGGCTGAGGTGGGCAGATTGCTTAAGCCCAGAAGTTCGAGACAGGCCTAGGCAACATGGCAAAAACCCATCTCTGCAAAAAATACAAAAATCAGCTGGGCATGGTAGTGCATGCTTGTAATCCCAGCTACTTGGAAAGCTGAGGTGGGAGAATCACCTGAGCCTGGCTGGGGAGGTAGAGGCTGCAGTGAGCTGTGATCATGCCACTGCACTCCAGCATGGTTTAACAGAGTGAGACTCTATCTTAAAACAAAAAATAAAACCCTTAAGATACACTCTGTATTCTTACCACTTCTACTCTCCTAGTTCTATTTCTGCTTTATTTTTTCTTTTTTTGAGAAAGGGTCTCATTCTTTTACCCAGGCTGCAGGGCAGTGGCATAATCACAGCCTCAAACTCCTGGCTCAAGCGATCCTCCCACCTCGGCCTCTAAAGTAGCTGAGACCACAGGCATCCGTCACCACACCCAGCTGACTTTTTTTAATTTTTATTTTTTGCAGAGACAGGGTCTCCCTATGTTTCTCAGGTTGGTCTCAAACTCCTGAGCACAAGAAATTCTCCCGAGTTAGCCTTCCAAACTGCTGGGCTATTCCTACTCTCTACAGCTACTGAGGACCACATTCTCTTCTGATAACCAGGTCTCAAATTTTCAAAACTGGTTGATATATTCACTAATTTATTCTTCTAAGGAAGCACATCCTATCCATTTTACCATTTCTCAAGAAATTGTAAAGATGCTTCACCATGCTATTCTCCAATCCCCCAAATTCAGTAACTAAAAAAAAAAATCATTAAGCCTACTGTCTGCCAGGCATTAATACTCTATATTGTAGCACTAAACATATAGCAGTAAATAAAACAGACACAGTCTCTGTCATACAGTGCACATTTTGGGAGATATGTTCCATTTAATCAATGTGCATCTTAAAATCTGTCACTCCAATTCAGCACAATATAAATGTAGTATAATTATTCTGAACACAACACATGACTAATGCAACCTAGGAGTCACAATAAACTTTTATTTTTGTCAGCCTAGTCGTCTTATTGAATTATACTGAGCCTGTAGTCAATTAATTCATTTTTAAATCCAATATATAACTACATGCCAAGTATACAGCAGGAACTAGAAATACAACAAGAGAGTGTACTACTGCCCTCAGACTATGAAATTCCACAAGGAAGGCAAACATACAAACAATCAGAATAGTAAAATAAGTTTCTAAAAGAGGGATCTACAGTGTGATGACTGAACACAGCAGAAGAGTATTTAACCTGGAATATATAGAAGCTTTCCTAACCAATCCCCCACCAACAACATGGACTGAATAACTGCTTTGTTTCCCTTATAATACATAATGGCTGGTGTCCAGAGGATCAACTGTTCGTGGCCAGTGCACTTCTGCTTCCTCTACTTCAGTTTGCTTACCGAGAGCCACTCCCAACCTGTTTAAGCAGTTGTCTATGACACTGAATTCATAACTTAGCCAAGGTGGGGTTTTTGTAAGAAAGACCACAAAATATGAGTCAGTAAATCCTTATTCAAAGTGATGCAGGGCTCACAAGTCCCACCTCCTAACTCCCCCCCAAAAAAAACCCTGGTCCTAAAACAAAAGGTTGATAAAAACACACACACACGTGTAAGAGAGTATGTTTAAAATATGCATGTGACCTTTTCTTTATAGTTCATCAGGCTTTTCATTAGTTGGTATGAACTATAGTGGAAAAATGGACTTTAACTGCAACAGTCTCAGAAGACAGAAACAACAATGCCAGGGGGAAATTCAGGTTACTGTTGTGTGAGGGATAATTAACGATTAAAACATAAGTCTAGGACTGTGTGGTAGCTCGTGCCTGTAATCCTAGCACTTTGGGAGGCCGAGGAGGGAGAATCACTTGAGGCCAGTAATTCAAGACCAGCCTGAGCAACATGGTTAAACCCAGTCTCTACTAAAAATACAAAAATTAGCTGGGTGTGGTGGTGCGCACTTGTAGTCCCAGCTACTTGAGGGGCTGAGGAAGGAGAATAGCTTGAACCAGGAGGCAGAGGCTGCAATGAGCTGAGATTGCACCACTACACTCCAGCCTGGGCAACAGAGTGAGACTCTGTCTCAAAAAAATAAATAAAATTGAAATAAAGAAATAAAACATGTCTAAAAAGATGAAAGCTGAAAAGGGCTATGACCCAATCCAATAAAATCATCAATAGCATAAACAAAGTAAACCCAGCTTCGTGTACCAAATGCTAAAAGGCTGGGATAAAGGCAGCCTTTAAGGCAGGGTTTTTTGTTTTTTAGTTCCTTTTGAAACAGAGTCTTGCTCTGTTGCCCAGGCTGGAGTGCAGTGGCACAATCTCAGCTCACTGCAACCTCTGGGTTCAAGTGATTCTCCTGCCTTAGCCTATGTGTCCCTACTCCCTCTAAACCCTCCACATCCGTAGCTGGGACTATGGGCGTGGACCACCACGCCTGGCTAGTTTTTGTATTTTTAGTAGAGATGGGGTTTCACCATGTTGGCCAGGCTGGTCTCAAACTCCTGACCTCAAGTAATAAACCTGACTAGGCCTCCCAAAGTGCTGGCATTACAGGCATGAGCCACCACACCAGGCTACAAGACAGGTTTTTACTGGTACCAAATATCCTCACTAGAAAATAAGCTCTATGAAAAGCAAGGACTTTGTCTCTCTTTGCTCACTGATCTGCCCCTCTGGTTAACATGGCTTAGAAGGCCTGTAATAAATAAAGGCCCTCAATAATTATTTAAAGGTTGAATGAATCAATTGAATGAGCTAGCCACGATACTCTGTGACATTTACAAAAGGATTATCTTTGAAATTTAAGCAAAAAAAAGGAAAGGGAAAAAATAACAAAAAAGAAAAAAAAATTCAGCAAGGTAAGCTTAAAGCAGAGGACAGTGTGACTTCACACATCAACTTAGAGACCCAGTTTTCTATAGTCCTCTCCTAACTCCCAACATCTGAGAGCCCCCCTACTCTCTCTTTTACTGATTTTCTCACCATTTCTCAGGCCTCTGTCCCTCTCTGTTCTCTTGTTCCCTTCCAGTCCCCTTTCTTCATCTACTAAAATTATATGCCTCAAGAGAACATATACAAATGACCAAAAGGCACATGAAAAGATGCAACATCATTAGTCATGAGGGAAATACAAATTGAAACCACAATGAGATACCACTTCATACCTACTAGCATGGCTAAAATAGAAAAGACAGACATTAACACATGTTGGCTAGGATGTAAAGAAATGGAACCCTCATTAATTGCTGGTGGGAATGTAAAATAATAACTGCTTTGAAAAACAGTATGCTGATTCTTCAAGTTGTTAACATAGTATATACTCAATAATATTGAAAACATGTGCCTGTCCATGCAAAAATCTGAACATTCATAGCAGCATTATTCATAATAGCCAAAAAGTAGAAACAACCTAAATGTCCATCAACTGATGAATGAAAAACTAAAATATACTTCTACAAAATAAGAGTATCTGGCAGTAAATAGGAATGAAGTATTGATAGGTGCTACACTGTGGATGAATCTTGAAAATATTATGCAAAGAAGTCAGACAATTCTATATAAAATATCCAGAATAGGAAAATTTACAGAGATATAAAGAATATTTGTTGCCAGGAGCTGAATGAAGGGGAGAATGGGGAGTTAACACAGGTATGGTGTTTCTTTTGGGGCTGATGAAGATGTTCTAAAATGTGTTGTGGTGATGGTTGCATAACTCTGAGAATATATGCATAAGCAATTGAACTGTTTGTTTTAAATGCTGCATTTGATATGTATATGTTAATAATATCTCAATAAAGCTGCTTAAAAAAATTCTATAAGGTCAGGCACGGTGGCTCACACTATAATCCCAGCACTTTGGGAGGCTGAGGTGGGTGGATTGGCTTAAGTTCAGGAGCTCAAGACCAGCCTAGGCAGCATGGAGAAACTTCTCCACAGAAAAATACAAAAATTAGCCAGGTATAGTAGCAAGTGCCTGGGATCCCAGCTACTCCAGAGGCTGAGGTGGGAGCATCACTTAAGCCCAGGAGGCAGAGGTTGCACCACTGCACTCCAGCCTGGGCAGTAGAAGTGAAACCTGACTCAAATACATTTTTTAAAAAAATACTATGAATACTTTAAGGGCAAGTTTAAATGTGATCTTCTCCCTAGTTCTCACCTCACCCAGTTAACATTAATAATTTCCTCTGTGCTATCAAACCAGTTGTTATTATAGTCTGTTAGTTATTTACTACCTATATTAGAGCCCGGGCTAGTAAAAAACTCATTTACATTTCTTTATATCCGCCTTCACAAGGAGGAGTTCGATATAGTGCATTACACAGTCAGGTACCTAACCCATCTTTATTCTACTACAGAAATAATTACATTTACCCATTAACAAGTAACAAACAGTTAATGATTATGCTAGGATTCACCTCTTCAAATGACATGAACAGGATTAGGAAGCTCTCATAGCAGAAGAGAAGAGACTAGATAAACTCTGCATGTGACCCAGAAAATCTGTCATATCCTATGATCTTCTCTCAACTTCAACAACGCCCTGTGGCTATGTATTCTAGTGCTCCTAAGTTAAATAAACTTTCCCTTAGAAATATTCACATGATGTGAATGCTGAGGCATGAATGAATGACTGACTGAATGAATGAATCAAATATTCACCTGAGCAAATAATGCACAAGAATCATTTAACAAGTAGTCTCTGCACAGATTAGGGGCGACTAAAGAGACATAACTAAATACAATGTAGTATCCTGGCTTGGACAGTCAAACAGAAAAAGGGTATTAGTGGAAAAATTCGTGAAATCCGAATGAAGCCTGGAGTTTAGTTAATAGTATTATTCCAGTGTTAATTTCTCAGTTTTGATAAATGTACCACTGTTATGTGAAATGTTAACAACATTTGGAGAAAACTGGGTGAAGGGTAGACAGGAATTCTACACCATCTTTAGAACTCTTCTGCAAATCCAAAGTTATTTTGAAATACAGTTGTGACTCTACTGTGATTTAAGGCAAAGAAGCATATATTCATCTAAAGTATTTTGATCTAAAACTTCCCAAAACTTTTCATTTTGTTCATATTCATCCATCCAACAAAGTATTTTGTGCCTGCTATGAATATACCATCATGGGATGACTCTGGGAACAAAACAAAGAGTCCTGTCACCACAGTGCTTAAAGTTCAGTAGGAAAAGCAGGCAATAAACAATAAACATAATTTAAAAAGTTACACAGTATGAGGGTGATATGGAAAAACACGACAGTAAAGCAGAAGTGAGGGATCAGCAGCGGGAAGCGGGTGGCAAATCCGATTTTAAAAATACTCATCTGGAAAGGACTCACTGACACAGGGACATTTAAGCAGACATGAAGGAGGTAGGACAGTGAGCCAAAAGATACATGGTGGGGGATGAGCTTTCCAGGCAACCAGAACAGCTAAACCAAAGGTCCTGAGACAACAGCATTCTCAGATTGTCTGGGAAATAGCAAGACAAAAGCAATATAATGAGTGAGAGGGAGAGAAAGCTCCAGAGGTTACAGATGGCCAGATCACATGAGGGCTCTGGCTTTTCCTCTGAACAAATGGGTAAGCCACTGGAGACTTCTGAAGAGAGAAATGATGTGCTTTGACTTAATGCTTTAAAAGAATCACTCTGGAAGAGAGAGATCCAAGATGGCCGACTAGCAACAGCTCAGGAATGTAGCTCCCAGTGAAAGTACAGAGAACCAGTGGACGCCGCACTTTCCGACGAATTTTTGTTGCCCACAGACCGCGAGACTCCCGGTAGAGAAGCCACACAGGTCGCCAGCGCGACTCTTTTGGCCGGCGCGGCGCTTCCCGGTGCAGAGTATACGGGACG